>CAUYLG010070261.1:0-76488 GCA_963573385.1 Cacajao melanocephalus
GGAGAACTACAAACCACTGCTCAACGAAGTAAGAGAGGACACAAACAGATGGAAAAACATTCCATGATCATGGTTAGGGAGAATCAATAATGTTAAAATGGCCATAGTGCCCAAAGTAATTTATAGATTCAATGCTATCCCTGTCAAGCTACCATTGACCTTCTTCACAGAACTGGGAAAAAACATTTTAAACTTCATATGGAACCAAAAGAGAGCCCACATAGCCAAAACAATCGTAAGCAAAAAGAACAAAGCTAGAGTTATCATGCTACCTGACTTCAAACTATACTACAAGTCTACAGTAATCAAAACAGCATGGTACTGAAACCAAAACAGAGATATAGACCAGTGGAACAGAACAGAGGTCTTAGAGGCAATGCCACACATCTACAGCCATCTAATTTTTGATTAACTGGACAAAAACAAGCAATGGGAAAAAGTTTCCCTGTTCAATAAATGGTGTTGGGAAAACTGGCCGCCATGTGCAGAAAGCAGAAACTGGACCCCTTCCTGACACCTTACAGTAAAACTAACTCCAAATGGATTACAGACTTAAATATAAGACCTAACACCATAAAAACCCTTGAAGAAAATGTAAGCAAAACCATTCAGGACATAGGCACAGGCAAGGACTTCATGACTAAAACACCAAAAGCATTGGCAACAAATGCCAAAATAGACAAATGGGATCTAATTAATCTTAAGAGCTTCTGTACATAAAAAGAACAATCATTAGAGTGAACTGGCAACCAACAGAATGGGAAACGATTTTTGCAATCTACGCATCTGAAAAAAGGCTAATATCCATAATCGAAAAAGAACTAAAGCAGATTTACAAAAAAATAAAAACAAAATAAAAAACATTCCCATTCAAAAGTGGGCAAAGGATATGAACAAACACTTCTCAAAAGAAGACATGTATGAGGCCAACAAACATATGAAAAAAATGCTCATCATCACTGGTCATTGGAGAAATGCAAATCAAAACCACATTGAGATACCATGTCATGCCAGTTAGAATGGAGATCATTAAAATATCTGGAGACAGATCCTGGAGACGATGTGGAGAAATAGGAACATTTTTACACTGTCGATGGGAGTGTAAATTAGTTCAACCATTGTGGAAGATAGCGTGGCGATTCCTCAAGGACCTAGAAATAGAAATTCCATTTGACTCAGCAATCCCATTACTGGGTATATATCCAAAGGATTATAAATCATTCTGTTATAAAGACATATGCACACGTATGTTCACTGTGGCACTGTTTATAACAGCAAAGACCTGAAACCAACCCAAATTCTCATCAATGATATACTGGACAAAGAAAATGTGGCACATATACACCATGGTATACTATGCAGCCATAGAAAACAATGAGTTTTTGTCCTTTGTAGGGACATGGATGAATCTGGAAACCATAATTCTCAGCAAACTGACACAAGAACAAGAAATCAAACACTGCATGTTCTCACTCATAGGCGGGTGTTGAACATGAGAACACATGGACAGAGAGAGGGGAGCATCACACATAGGGGTCTGGTGGGTGGGAGCTGGGGAAGGACAGCAGGGGTTGGGGAGGCTGGGGAAGGATATCATGGGGAGAAATGCCAGATGTGGATGATGGGTGGATTGGGTCAGCAAACCACCTTGCCATGTAAGTACCTATGCAATAATCCTGCATGATCTGCACATGTAGCCCAGAACCTAAAGTACAATTTTTTTTAAAAAAATTAGGATCTCAGCCTCTTACTTCTCTCATTTTATCTCTCCAGGAGTCTATGTATACTGAGAGGACTCAGAGCACTGGGAGATCACACTTTATATCCATTTTCGGGATGAAACATATTTAAAATCAATTATTGTTAAGGATTTCTCTGCAAGACCACTGCATGTTGTGGGGGCTTAACACCCCAGACACTCCCAGGAGGCCCCTGGTCACCCAGGGTGCCTTTTAGCTGGGAGGAGAAAATTGTCCTTTCTCTTTGGAGCTGAGAAAACTTAGTTTCTCAATAGCGTTTGAAAACAACAGCTCAGTTCCTCATGCAAATGCACACAGACAAACTGAATTAAGATAAAATTGAGAAGAAAAAGCAATAGAGAAGACCCTTTAGAATTTATTTACCAACTAGAATTAGGATCCTTAAACAACAGCTTCCTAGGAGAGAAAAATAATAATAATAAAAACCAGCCAAGGCAACTTTCTGTAAATTACGCTCAGCCACCTGTAACTGCAGCTCTCATTCGCCATTATACACGCCAATGTCAAATCTTCTCACAATGCAAAGTCCTCTCTGGTACCCCAAAGCCAAAAAGGTCAGGTCACTGAACTTTAGACGTGAAAAGAATCTACCCACGACTTTTGAAACTCCACAAAGAAAACAGAGTACCCCAAAATGGGGTGAGTGGTGTCTCTGTTCTGAATTATTTTAAGGGGTTCAAGGTATTAAAAGCTTCTCTAAATCTTTTGGTATTGCAGATGGCAAAGAGGAGAGGAAGTATAGGATGGAAGAAAAGCAAATGAAAGAACTCTTTTTTTTAAAGACGGGAAGCAAACACAGAGAGCAAAAACATGTTGTTTGGTTTTTTTCTTTTCTTTTTCTCTTTTGCAGCTATGAGGAATTTTCACCAAATTAGAGAGGACTTGTTATGCATAATTTGGAATTCTCACTCAGATTTGATCAAATTAGGTAGAGTTCGTCAAATCCAATGAGAGAAAGATGAAAACAAACAACAATAAAGAAAACCCAACAATATGATCACTGAGCACTCTAATGGTAAAGTTTAAAAAAAAAATCATCTTCCCTGTTGGAGGTGAGCTCAAACTCCATAAAGGACATATGTGCCTTCCTTCACGATGGAAACAGGAAAAAAACTTGCCTTCATTGTGTTGGAAGCAACTAAAACTCTAAACAAAAGAAGAGTTATACAGCAAAATAAACTTTAGATCTTGTCCAGATTTGGTGAGATCAAGGATTCTCTGTAGGGCGTGCTCTCAGACCTCAGCAAATTGTCATACTGGTTTGAGCCATAAAGTTGGCTCATGATGGTACCAACCACTGATAGGAGATTTGTCAAAGGTCAGGGGCATCTCCACTTGATTCTCCACTCAGAATCCCTTCGTGTTTACCAAATGTGAACCCCCAAAATTTGAAACAGGTCTCAGTTAATTTGGAAAGTTTATTTGCCAAGATTCAGGATACACACCCATAACACAGACTCAAGAGGTCCTAATGACATGTACCTAAGGTGGTCACAGCACAGCTTGGTTTTATACATTTTAGGAAGACGAGACATCAATTAATACACGCAAAATGAACATTGGTTTAGTCTGGAAAGGTAGGATAACTCAAGCAAGAAGGGGGATTCCAGGTCACATATAGGTGAGAGGCAAACAGTTGCATTCTTATGTTGTTCTGATTAGCCTTTTTAAAGGAAGCAATCATATATGCATTTATCCCAGTGAGCAGAGAGATGACTTTGAATAGAATGGGAGGCAGGTTTGTCCTAAGCAGTTCCCAGCTTAAATTTTCCTTTTAGCTTAGTGATTTTAGGGTCCAAAATGTTTTCCTTTCACACCCAAGACTGGGTAATTCATAAAAGAAAGAGGTTTAATTGACTCACAGTTCAGCTTTGCTGGGGAGGCCTCCAATCATGGCAGAAAGCGAAGGAGGAACAAAGTCACATCTTTACATGGTGGGAGGCAAGAGAGTGCGTGCAGGGGAACTACCTTTTATAAAACTATCATATTTCATGAGACTTACAATTATGAGAACAGCACAGGAAAAACACACCCCCATGATTCAATTAGCTCACACCAGGTCCCTCTCACAACACATGGGAATTATGGTAGCTACAATTCAATATGAAATTTGGGTGGGGACACAGCCAAACCATGTCAAATCTATATGATTTTTTATTAAATCAATATTTGTGTTTTTATTATCAATGTTAAATATTTTTACAATTCAGATCCAGAGTATGTTATATTGTTTTAAAAAATATTTCTGTTTATTTTTTTAAGTGTTATACTTTTATTGTACAGAGTTTTGTGGTACACATGATAATGTAATACGTTTATATAATTTATAGAGATCAAATCAGTGTACTTGGGATATCTATCACCTTAAATATTTATTCTTTCTTTATGCTAGAAACATACAAATTATTCTCTTTTAACTTTTTTTGGAATATACAATAGATTATTTTAAATTATTTTGACTGTACCGATCTATCAAACACTAGGTCTCTTTTATTCTATCAAGCCCTATTTTATATCCATGTTCATTATATTTCTTTATTTTTACATTCCTCTAGAGTTAATAATTACCTTTTTCCTTAATATTTTATGTGCCTATCATTAATTCTTACTTCAGCCCTACTACTAAATTTCAAAAGCTCTTCTTAATACAATTTAAACACAGAAGCCAATCACCAATTTTGTCTTTGTTGTTGTTTGAATATTGCTTCTAGAACCGTTTGTCTTGTTTCTCCAATCTAAACTGATTATTCTCTTGGCCTCCTTTGGATTTATTTTGAGATTTTCTTTTGTGATTATCCTAAAAATTTCCTTCCTCTTGCCACTCCATTAGATTCATTACTTCCTGAACTGCGTGTTTTTCCTTTGCCTTGGTTTATTTCCTCATTTACATATTTTAGAAGTGTCTGGTATACAGGTTTGCATCTGAGGGGTATTGGAGTTTTGAAAGGTTGAATATGCTTTTATTTTATCCTCATACTTGATTACTAGTTTAAGTCCTATCAGGAGAAAGAAACTACAGATAAACAGAAGTCATAACTTGGCAAAAAAGAAACTGCCAGATGCAGGAACTCTATATGATGCTAGGACTGAGGGAGAGTGCCTAAAAAGGAGGAACTTAAAAAGAATTTAGACTTCCTTAGGGAAGTTATAGTTCAGGTTATGGGATAGCAGAGAGGTCTGAGGGTTTGCTCAGGTTCTTTCCAGTCTACATTCACCGGGCAAGGAGCAGCTAACCTGCCAGAGTTCAGGTGGGATAAATTAGTAATAGGTGATCAGCACTGGAGTATGTAAAGAAGTACAGGGATATGCTAAGGGAGTCAAGGCACCAGTTTCCATGTTGAGAAGGCCCCAGAAATGTCATCACCAGGCTGATGCTGCACCATTGCAAAGACTGTTCTGGGCAGAGCTCCACCACACGCATACACAGTCTCTCTCTGTCTCTCTGTCTCTCTCTCTCTTTCTCTGCCACACACACACACACACACACACACCCCTAAGACCTTCCCTTGCCACATCAGGAAATGGCAGGAGAGTTTCTTCTTGCAATATGCCTCCGGTGCCCTCAACAGGAAAAGCTTAACATTGTGTTCACTGAAAAGCAGAAATCCATTGTTTATCAGAAGAAGAGTGTATTCAGAGCTGAGCATTGATAAACTGATAACTGACACAGCTGAATATAGAACCTGATGATTTTAAACGTTCAGATTTTTTGAAGCATTTCTTCAGTGTTTTCTAGATTTCAGTATTGCTGTTAAAAGTTTGGTGGCATTCTGATTTTCAACTCTTTACTGTGGGAGGACTTTCCCCCCACTTTATATTATTAGACACTCTTTATTTACATTCAAGAAATGCTTACTAAGTATCTAATAAGTGTGTTCCTCAGCAAAATTATTCCTCTCTTTAGTGTTCTGACATTTTACGTAATATCACCATATCTACTAATGCTGTCAATTTTCATTCACTGTGCTTAGTAACCAGTGACCCTTCTGCTAATTTATAAAATTTCTTTAATTTCAGGAAATATCCAGTTGTAATTATTTGATATATTTCTCCATTCCTTATTATGTTTGCTTCTTTCTGGAATTTCTATTAGGTATATACTGAAACTTCTAGATGGATCCTCTCATTTTCTTATCACTTCTCTCCCATATTCCAATTGACTCCGTTGCTATAGCAATATTTTCTAGAATACGTCATCAAATGCATTTCATATTCCAATTTCACTTGCCACAGTTTAAGCTCCATGAAGTTAGGGATTTTAATTGGTTTTGTTTATTGATATATCTCAATTTCTGAGAACACAATCTATGCCATATTAGGAGTATAAATATTTGATGAATAATTACTGAATGAATATTAAATCTTTTACTTTCATTTTTTTTCCATTTTCTGTTTCCAACATTTCTTTTTTACTTTCTGAATTTTCTTATAAAAATGTCCTGTCCTTGTTGGTTGGACACACTATTTCCCATTTATTTGGGCTCACTAATGATATATTTTAAGTTCTTTTCTGCCCTCTGCATTGGCTGTTTGCTCCAAATGTTTTCTTTTCATGACGTTTTTGTTTTCTCTCTATCACCTTTGATGTTTCCTCAAATAACAGTGATCTGTGGCTGGCTAAAATGCTTATTGTAAGCTCTGTGGTCATGGGTTGGCCTTGTAGGCAAGTAGAATTCATTCTAAGTTAGTCAGTTAAGGAACCTGAAGGAAAGGAGAAAAATATTGCAGTAGAAAAAAGGATTTTGCTGAGGTTTACTTGTAAGACACATCCTCTAATTTAGTTTTTACAATTCACATGACCAGGCTTACTCTTAATAATAATGTGGTCTTTAATTTAATTTCTGCTTGTGTTCTTTGTATCTCACTTCCTAAACAGAGAAAACTGGTAAGACTAATTGCTAGAAACATTCTCATCTTCTGACCCTATTGTCCGGAAATTATTAAAATATTTCCTAACAACAGTAGTAAAATTCAATAAGAACCAGAAGACAGAACGAATGCAGATTTGACAGCTGTATTACTGAAGGTGAGTGGCTGGGCGACCTAAGAATATCTGTGATATTCAGAAGATATATGATATATGTCTGAAGGACAGATAAAACTCTGCATTGGGATACTGATTGTGATGCCATAAACATGGATGATATACCATGTCTTTAACACCAAGTATGGTTTTGGGATTTAGTGCCTAGGAAAATAGGTGAATGTAGGCACTATTAAAAAAGAGAGAGAGTATAGTTGGAGAAGCAGGGTTCTTTCAACAGACGATGAGTTTAGATTTGCAAATGACAAATTAGAGGCCCTTTTGGGACATCTAAGTATATATGTCTAAAAGGTAGATAAAAATAGGAGAAAAAGATAAACTAGAGACAACCAATTTAGTTTTGTTAACATAGGGCCAAGGGCATTGCCTCGTTCAGTAAATCATTATGGGCCTCATTGTGAAAGTTCTCTTTTCTCATTTAACTTATTTATACATCTGTCATTGAAGATATTGTAACTGGGGAAGCATACTCAGCTCCCCATTCCAAAGAGGTTCTTAGCCTCACTAACCCTGAAGAATGGCGAAAAGGGCCCCAGAGGCGTGGTGAGCTTGCCATTCAAATAAATATTGTGGACCCAAAGAGTTTTGTAGAAAAGCAGTTTATTAGACAGAGAGAGAGAAAAAAAAGACAGCTCCCATGGTGTCGTGGGAGGGGACCCAGAGAAGGAATCTCTATAGGTAAGGAGCAGCTGGAGTTTTAACCCTTGAGTTATTCCTTCCCTATTCATGTTCTCATCCAATGAGGTAAGTTCTTTAAAACTTCCTCTGGAGTGATTGATCTTTGACTCTGACACTGGATTGGCTACTTGGTCCACAACTCTGAGTTACAGAGCCTCCCCCTTCCAGAGCTTTTGGCAGTTTTTTTGTTTGTTTGTTTTGTTTTTTTTTTATCATGCAGAATTGTTGCATAGGTACATTCATGGCAAGGTATTGGCAGTTTTTTTTTAATAGACAAAGGAGCCTTACCTGGCTTTCCCTACCTAGCCCGCAAGTGGGAAACCCAGACAAAGGACTTTACATTTGAAACCCCTCTGGTTCCCGAATGGAGGCATGGGGCCGGGAAACTACTGACTTTGAAAACACGTCCCTCATGGATCTGGGAAGAGAAGTCCCTCAGTACTACGTGATGTCACTATTTATTTATATATTATTAAATTTGGAATTTCTAATGAGAATATATTTTTTCTAAAATTGCCAATTTTTATGTTTCTGAAAAATATTCTAGTTGTCTCACAACACTGAATTAAATGAAAGAATTAAAAGCAGTCTAATTTTCCACAGGTTATTTAATGTGTAATTTGTTAAAATCACCTAAGCAATATTTCTTTGTGAAATTTCTAGGAAATTTTCTTATTCCAGTGATTTGAAAATTGTGATTTAGAATTTTTTTTACCTTATGGATTGACATTTCTACTATTATAAAATGACAATAATGTAAAATTACTATTACATATTGATGTTATTTTAGTAACCTGAAATAAATAACAATGTTGTTTTGCACAGTTTGGGGTATTAAATAGTAGTGACTATGAAATAACACTTAGGACTTATGTCATTGATTATTCATTCATGTACTAGTTTCCTATTGTTGTTATAAGGATTTGCCACACACTTACTGACTTAAAATACCTGAAGGTCAGAGAAAGATGGCAGAATAGGAAGTTCCATTGCCATTGGTTGCTAACTCTACCACCTCCTACAAGAACACTATGTAAACAATTATCTACACAGGAAAAAAAAAAAAAAAAAAAAAAAAAGCTTCATGAGAACCAAAAATTAGGTGAGCACTCATAGTACCTGGTTTTAACTTCATATTGCTGAAAGAGGCACTGAAGAGATTAAAAAGCAGTACTAAATCACCAAGCCACCCCGCTCCCACCCACAGGAACAAGGTCTCTGGCTTGGTGCAGAGAGCATCTCTGGGTCCTGGGCAAGGAGAAAACAGCAATTGTGAGGCAGAGAACTCAGTGCTATCCTCTTCGAGCAGAAAACCAGATCAAACTCATCTGATGCCAGGTCACAGTGGGAGCATTTAAACCAGTTCTAGCCAAACAGGAATCACAGATTCCAGCCATCTGAACTTGAATGTCTGCAAATCTTGCCACTACAGCACTCGTGTCTCCAAGTAAACTGAAAAGGCAGTCTAGGCCACAAGGACTGAAACTCTTTGGTGAGTCCTAGTGCTGAATTAGGCTCAGGAACAATGGACTGGGGGGCATGTGACATACTGAGATACCAGCAGAGGCAGCCAAGGGAGTGCTGCCGTCAATCCTCCCCTAATGCAGGATGCACAGCTCTGGGCTCCAAAAGAGACCCCTTCCTTCTGCTTGAGAAGTGGAGAGGAAAGAAGAGAGGGAGGATTGTGTCTTGCATCTAGAACACCAGTCCAGCCACAGCAGGATAGGGCACCAGTCAGAGTTATGAGGTCTCCATTTCATGCCTTAGAGTCCAGATGACATTTCTAAACACACCCTGTGGCAAAAGGGGACTCACTGCCTTGAAGGAAAAGACACAGTCCTGTCAACATTCATAATCTGCTAACTGAAGAGCCTTAGGCCCTGAATAACCAGCACCCAGGTGCAACATTGAGGGCCTTGGTGAATCTCTGAGACTTACAGGCTTCAGATGAGACTCAGGACATAACTAGCTATGGTGGCTAAAGGGCAAAACTTCTGTTTGAGAAAAGCAAATGGAAAAGAAAACGAGATTTTGCCTTGCACCTTAGATACTAGCACAGCCTCAGGGTAGCAGAGCACAAAGTAGACTCTTGAGGTCCCAGATTCAGGACTTGACTCTTTGGTGTCATTTCTGGACCTTCCATGGCCCAGAGGGGAGCCCATTGCCCTGACAGATGAGTCCCTGGCCAGGCAGAGTTTATAAGCTGACTTAAGAGACCTTGGGCCTTAAAGGAACATTGGAGTTCATCTGGCAGTACTCCTCATAGCCTGAGTTGGTAGTGATTGTGGGGTGAGGATCCTCTGCCTTTGGAAAGGGGAAGGAAGTGTGGGAAAGATTATGGTTTGAGTGCCAGCTCAGCCACAGTACAATAGGACACCAGTAGACATCTAAGGTTTTGACTCTAGTCCCTGACTTCTGGGCTCATTAGGTGGATTCGGGGACCTCATTACCCTGAAGGGAAGAACACAGGCCTGGCTGGCTTTGCCACCTGCTGATTATAGATTTCCAGGGCCTTGAGCAAACATAGGCCATAGCTAGGGAGTGGTTATAACAGGCCTCAGGCAAGACCCAGAACTGTGCTAGCTTCAGGTTTGACCCAGTGCAGTCATAATTGTGGTAGACACAGTGGTCACTCTACCCAGCTTAAAGTGGCTCAGAAGAGAGAGAATACTCTGTATGTTTGGGCCAAAGTAAGGGATGGGAACAAGAATCTCTGCCTGGTAATCTAGAGAATTCTCCCAGATTTTGTGTAAAACCATCAACATACCTGTATGAGTCTACAAAAACCACAGCGCTATTGTGCTTGGGGTGTCCCCTAAAGCAGATACAGCTTAGATCAAAAGACCGAAGTCCTTTTGGATACCTGAAAAGCCATCCAAAGGAAGATGGCTACAAATAAGCCCAGACAGTGAAGTCTACAATAAATACCTAACCCTTCAATGCCCAGACACCAAAAAATATCTACTAGCATCAACACAATCCAGCATAACATGACCTTATCAAATGAACTAAATATGGCACCAGGGACAAATCCTAGAGAAACAGATATGTGACATTTTAGACAGATAATTCAAAATAGCTGTGTGGAGGACATTCAGAGAAATTGATAATAACA
The DNA here is from genome assembly GCA_963573385.1 of Cacajao melanocephalus. Classification (NCBI taxonomy): domain Eukaryota; kingdom Metazoa; phylum Chordata; class Mammalia; order Primates; family Pitheciidae; genus Cacajao; species Cacajao melanocephalus. The sequence goes on from CAUYLG010070261.1 coordinate 10,598, forward strand.
CAGAGAAGGAATTCAGAATCCTATCAGACAAACTTAACAAAGAGATTCAAATAATTGAAAATAATCAGGTAGAAATTCTGGAACTAAAAATGCACTTGGCATACTGAAGAATGCATCAGAGTTCTTTAATACCAGAGATAATCAGGCAGAAGAAAGAATCTGTGAGCCTGAAAACAGGCTATTTGAAAATTCACAGTCAGAGGAGACAAAAGAAATAAGAATAAAAATGAAGCACACCTACAAGATCTAGAAAATAGCCTCAGAATTGCAAATCTAATAGTTATTGGCCTTAAAGAGGAGTTAGAGAAAGAGATAGGAGTAGAAAGTTTATTCAAAGAGGCCAGGTGCAGTGGCTCACACCTGTAATCCCAGCACTTTGGGAGGTCAAGATGGGTGGATCATGAGGTCAGGAGTTCAAGACCATCCTGGCCAGCATGGTGAAACCCCATCTTTACTAAAAATACAAAAAAAAAAAAAATTAGCTGGGCATGGTGGCCACACCTACAGTCCCAACTACTTGGGAGGCTGAGGCAGGAGAAATGCTTGAACCCGGCAGGTCGAGGTTGCAGTGAGCCAAGACTGTGCCACTGTACTTCAGCCTGGGCAACAGAGTGAGACTTTGTCTCAAAAAAAAAAAAAAAGAAAGTTTATTCAAATGGATAATAACAGAGAACTTCCCAAACCTAGAAAAAGATATTAATATCCAAGTACAAGAAGGTTATAGAACACTTAGCAGATTTAACCCAAAGGAGACTGCCTCAAGGCATTTCATAATCAAACTCCCAAAGGTGAAGGATACAGAAAGGATCCTAACAGCAGTAAGAGAAAATAAAAAATAAAAATAAAAATAAAAACATACAATGGAGGTACAATACATATGGCAGAAGACTTATCAGGGAAAACCTTCAGGCCAGGAGAGAGTGACATGACACATTTAAAGTGCTCATGGGGTGGGGCAGAAGAAATCCCTTTTACCCTAGAATAGGATACCTGGTGAAAATGTCCCTCAAACATGAAGGAAAAGTAAAGACTTTCCCAGACAAACAACAGCTAAGCAATTTTACCAATACCAGTCTTGTACCACAGGAAATGCTAAAGGAAGTACTTCAATCAGAAAGAAAAGGACATTGATGAGCAATAAATAATCACCTGAAGGTACAAAACTCACTGATGATACTAAGTGCAGAAAAACACAGAGTATCATACACTGTAACTGTGTATGTAAACTACTCTTAAGTAGAAAGACAAAACAATTAATCTATTAAACATAATAACTTCATCAATATTTCAAGGCAGTGAATACAGTAATATATAAATAAAAACAACAAAAAGTTACAAAATGGAGGGATAGAGATAAGGAATAGAGTTTTTATTAGTTATCTTTTTGTGTATTTATTTATGTAACACTGTCAAGTTGTTATCACATTAATATAATGGTTATAAGATAGTATTTGGAAGCCTCATGGTAACCCAAAATGAAAAAAACATATAAGGGACACACAAAAAATAAAAAGAAAGAAACTGAATTATAGCACCAGAGAAAATCATCTTCACTAGAAGGAAACATGAAGGAAAGAAAAAAGAAAGACCACAAAACAACCAGAAAACAAATAACAAACTGGCAGAAGTCCTTACTTATCAATAATAACATTGAACATAAATGGACTAAACTCTCCCAACAAAAGACATAGGCTGGTTGAATAGATGTGAAAACAAGACCCGTTCTGTTGCCCACAAGAAACATACTTCACCTATAAAGACACATGTAGACTGAAAATAAAGGGTTAGAGAAGATATTCCATGCCAATGGAAACAAAACAAAAAGAGGAAAAATTATACTTGTATCAGAAAAAATAGATGTCAAGAAGAAAACTAAAAGAAGAGATGAAAACAAAGAAAGTCAATATGTAATAATAAAGGGGCCAACTGAGTGAGAAGACAAAACAACTAAATATATAAGCACCCAACAATCAATGGAGCACCTAGATATATAAAGGAAATGTTATTAGAGCTAAAAAGAGAGATAAGCCCCAGTACAATAATAATTGGAGACTTCAACACCCCACTGTCAGCACTGAACAGATTATCCAGACAGAAAATCAACAAACATCAGATTTAATCTGCAGTATGGACCAAACGAATCCAATACATATATACAGTACATTTCATCCAAAAGCTGCAGAATACACATTCTTTTCTTCAGCACACGGATTATTCTCAAGGACAGACCACATTAGGTCACAAAACTGGTCTTAAACCATTCAAAAAAATTAACATTATATCAAGCACCTTCTTTGGCCAAAATGGAAAGAAACTAAAAATTAATAAAAAGAGGAATTTTGGAGACTACAAATACATGTAAATTAAACAATATGCTCCTAAACTACCAATGGGTCAATGAAGAACTTAAGAAGAAAACTGAAAAATTTTTGAAACAAATAACAATGGAAACACAACATAACAAAACCTATGGGATCCAGCAAATACAGTACTCAGAGGGAAATTTATAGCTATGAAGTGCCTACATCAGGAATGAGGGAAAACTTCAAATGAATAATCTAATGATGCATCTTAAAGAGCTAGAAATGAAAAGAGCAAACTAAACCCCAAATTAGTAGAAGAAAGTAGATAATATAGATCAGAGCAGAAATACATGAAATTGAAATGAGAAATACAATACTAAAGATTAATGAAACAAAAATTAGTTTTTTTTTTAAAAGTTAAACTTAGTAAACCTTTAACCAGACTAATTAAGAAAAACAGAGAGAAAATCAAAATAAATAAAATCACAAATGTAAAAGGAGACATTACAACCGATACTGCAGAAATGCTAAGGCTTATTAGTGGCCACTATGAGCAACTATATGCCAATAAATTGGAAAGTCTAGAAAAAAATGGGCAAATTCCTAGATACATATAACCTACCAAGATTGAGCCAGGAAGAAATCCAAAACCTGAACAGACCAATAACAACTAACAAGATTGAAGGCATAATAAAAAGTCTCTTGGGAAAGAAAAGCCCTGAAACCAATTACTTCACTGTTTAATTCTATGAAACACTTAAAGAAAAACTAATAGCAATCCTACTCAAACTATCCCAAAAAATAGAGGAGATAGTAATGCTTTCAAACTTATTCTATGAGGACAATATTACCCTGATATCCAAAACAGACAAAGACACATCAAACAAACAACAGGCCAATATCTCTGATGAATATTAATGCAAAAATTATCAATAAAATACTAGCAAACCAAATTCAACAATACATCAAAAAGATCATTCATCATGACCAAGTGAGATTTATCCTGGGATGCAAGAACGGTTCAACATATGCAAATCAATAAGTGTGATACATCATATCAATAGAATGAATGATGCTGATAAAGCAATTAATAAAATTCAAGATCTCTTCATAATTATAACCCGCAAAAACTGAGCATAGAAGGAACATACCTCAGCATAATAAAAGCCATATATAACACATCCACAGCTAGTACTATACTGAATGGTCAAAAACTGAAAGCCTTTCCTCTAAGATCTGGAACATGACAAGAATGCCCATTGTCACCACTGCTATTCAGTATAGTGCTGGATGTCCTAGCTAGAGGAATCAGACAAGAGAAAAAATATCATGAACTGGGTGCAGTGGCTCATGCCTGTAATCTCAGCACTTTAGGAGGCCAAGGCAAGCTGGTCACTTGAAGTCAAAAGTTCAAGACCAGCCTGGCCAACATGATGAAACCCCATCTCTACTAAAAATACAAAAAAAAAAAAAAAAAAAAAAAAAAAAAGCCAGGCATGGTGGTGGGTACTCAGGAGGCTGAGGCAGGAGAATCACTTGAACCTGGGAGGTGGAAGTTAAAGTGAGTCAAGATCATGCAACTGCACTCCAGCCTGGGTGACAGAGAGAGATTCCTTCTCAAAACAAAAAATTAAAAAATTAAAAGGCATCCAAATTGAAAGGAAATAAATCACATTAAGGTTGTTTGCAGATGATATATCTTATTTGGAAAAAATAAATAAATAAAGACTCCACAAAAAAATTATTAAAACTGGTAAACAAACTCAATAAACTTACAGAATACAAAATCAACATACAAATATCAGTAGCATTTCTATATGCCAATAGTGAATAATCTGAAAAAGAAATAAAATGTAAACCCATTTACAATAGCCGCAGATAAAATTAAATACCTAGGAATTAACCAAAGAAGTGAAAACTTTCCATAATAAAAACTAAAAAACACTGATGAAGGACATTTGAAAAGGACACCAAAAAATGGAAAAATATTTTATGTTAATAAATTGAAAGAATATTGTTAAAATGTCCATGCTACTGAAAGTAACCTATAGATTCAATGCGATTTATATCAAACTACCAATGATATTCTTCAGAGAAATAGAATAAACAATTCTAAAATTTACATAGAACCACAAAAGACCCTTAATAGCCAAAGCTATTCTAAACAAAAGAAAACACTAGAGGAATCACATTACTTGACTTGAAATTATACTACAGATTTATACTAACTAAAACAGCATAGTACTGGCATAGAAACAGACACATGGATCAATTGAGCAGAAGAGAGAATCCAGAAACAATTCTACACACCTACAGTGAACTCATTTTTTTTGCCAAGGTGCCAAGAATATACACTGGGGAAAAGACAGTTTCTTCAATAAATGGTGCTAGGAAAACTAAATAGCCATATGCAAAAGAATAAAACTAGACCCCTATTGCTCTCCATGTACAAAATTCAAATAAAAGTGGATTAAACATTTAAATCTAAAGCCTGAAACCATGAAATTACTACCAGAAAACTTGAGGGAAAATCTCCAGGCTATTGTTCTCAGCAAAGATTTATTGAGCAATACCCCACAAGCACAGGTGACCAATGCAAACATGGACAAATGAGATCACATTAAGCTAAAAAACTTCTGCACACCAAAGGGTACAATCAACAAAGTAAAGAGACAACTCACAGAATAGAAGAAAATATTTGCGAACTACCCATCTGACAAGGGATTTATAACCAGAATACATAAGAAACTCAAAGGATTCTATGGGGAAAAAAATCTCATGATTCAATCCAAAAAATGGGGAAAAATTTGAATATACATTTTCTCAAAAGAAAACGGGCACATGAAAAGGTGCTTGACATCACTAATCATCAGAGAAATGCAAATCAAAATTACTATGAGATATCATCTCACCCCAGTTAAAATGGCTTATCTCCAAAAGACAATGACAAATGCTAGCAATGAAGTGGAGAAAAGTCAACCCCTGTACATTGTTGGTGGGAATGTATATTAGTACAACTGCTATGGAGAACATTTTGGAGTTCCTGAAAAACACAAATAACTGAGCTACCATGTGATCCAGCAATCTCACTGCTGGATATATACTTAAAAGAAAGGAAATCAGACTATCTAAGAGATATCTGCACCCTATGTTTGTTACAGCACTGTTTACAATAGCTAAGATTTGAAAGCAACCTAAATGTTCATCAACAAATACATGTATAAAGAAAATGAGATACATATACAAAACACAGGATTATTCCTTCATAAAAATTAATGAGATCCAATCATTTGCAATAACTGGAATGGAACTAGAGATCATTGTGTTAAGTGCAAAAGGCAGACACAGAAAGATAAACTGCATATTCTCACTTATTTGTGGAATGTAAAAATCAAATCAATTGTATTCATGGACACAGAAAGTGGAAGGATGGTTATCAGTGGCTGAGAAGGGTAGTAGTGAGTTTGCGGGGTGATGGGGATGATTAATGGGTATAAAAACAGTAGAAAAAAACAAATAAGACCTACAATTTGATAATATGATAGGTGACTACAGTCAATAATAACTTGATTGTATATTTTAAAGTAACTTAAAGGATGTGATTCGATTGTTTGAAACTCAAAGGATAAACACTTGAGGGAATGAAAAAATGTATTATTCAGATATTCTGGAGGTCAGATATGCAAACATGAATTTTATGTGGCTAAGATCTTAGTGTCAGAAGGGCTGCATTTCTTTTAGCAGCCCCAGAGATAAATCTGATTTTCCAGCTTCTAGAATTTCATGGCTTCTGATTTCTTCCTACATTACTCCAAACTCTGTATCCCTCATCCACTCATCACTTCTGTTTTTGCCTCTCCAACCTTCTTGCTTCATTCTTACATGGACTTTTGTGATTACATAGGGCCCACCAGGAGAATTCAGGAAAATATTTCACCCCAATATTCTTAAATTAACCACAAATTAATCACATCTGCAAATTTCCTTTTGTAAAGCAACCTAGTACTAGGTTAGTATTTGGATGTAGACATCTTTGTATTAGGATGTTATTAATCAGTTTACCATTTTTTTTCTGAGATTTGGGTTTCACTCTGTTGCCCAAGCTGGAGGGAGGTGGCATGATCATAGTTCACTGAAGCCACAAACTTCTGGGCTCAAGCAATCCTCCCATCTCAGCTTCCCAAAAAGCTGGGACTACAGACACTTGCCACCATACCTGGCTAATTTTTAAACATTTTTTAGAGATGATGTCTTGTCTCATTGCCCAGGCTATCCTGAGGAGATTGTCTCACCTCAGTCTCCTAAGAATCTAGGATTACAGATGTGAGCCACCAGGCCTGGTTAGCTTACCAAAATTTTTATATTGCATTTAAGTTAAGTAATTTGAGAAAAAAAATTCTACTTAAGATAAATTATCTCCATACTCTTCTATCTTCTTATCTTTATAATTCTTAGAAGCTGACACTTAGAGACCTAGACCAGATATGAAGCAAAGGTTTAGTAATGTAACCTTTTACTGACCCTCATTCTTGGCACTTTGTACCAACAACCTTGTTTTTTTAAAAACTAAAGTACAAAGACAGTAGTGAGTCAAATACTTTTTCTTTAGTTTTTAGTATTATTCCATTATCTTTTCCTCAAAACTATACTGTAAAGTTATTGTATGTCAGGCCCGGTGTGAGGTGTTGAGGATGCAAATATAAAAGATGTATTCCTACACGTAAAACACATGATTAAATGAAGAATGCAGTTCTAAAAGCAAAGGTTATGTTGTATTGTAACTAATACTGTAGGCATGAACAAGATTAATTGTTAGCCAATGAGTCATGTTTTGGCTTCTTTTCATTTTGAATCTTTGTTTTTAATTAGCTGTATACTCTTTGATGCTAACACTTGTTTAAATGTTTTATATACAATATCTTCTTTATGTGAAAATAATATATACAAACTAATAGGGACTAGTGATTTACCCTAGAATAAAACTTATTTCTACCTCTTATTTAAATACTTAGCAGCTCTGTTTGAGTTATTGCAATCAACTTCCATAGTGTGTCATCAGTACTACCCTTGAGATAACAGAGGCTCATAGAGTCAAATATCTAGGACATATTAAGAAAGTAGGGGAACTCCTACAGGGAAAGTTAACAGCTTATGTGTACCTAACTCTCAGAATCAACTCAGATGATTGTTGTGTTCCAACCAACTGTACATTTGGCTGAACTGCTGCACACCTGTCCCAGTTTCAGTCACCCCTGCTGAGTGTGCCCATGCTTGAATCAGTTCACAAATTAATTATTGCAATTCCTTAATATTTAGTGTCCAAAAACAAGCTTTAAGAATATTGCAAAGTTATGCATATTCAAATGTTATAGTGAGATAACCAAAATATGGAAAACAAATGCACTGGAAAACAAAACTTTTAATTATAATAAAATAAATGAGAAAGCAGCATCTTACATTATAATTATGCATTTTCCAGATAATTGTCAGATTATTTGACTGCAATCAGGAGAAATTCATTCTACTCAAGCTAAACAAAATGGATACCACAGAAAGAACATTTGAAACACAGAATCTGCTAGATATTAGAAAATCAAACCAAAAATTATAAAAACTAAGACATCTCTAAGGTCCAGAAAACAGAAATAAAATAACACTGTCCTAGAGGGATTCTGATGATCAGTAATACCTTTGTGATAACTGAAAATCTAACGATTTACAGTTTCATTGTCATTCTGTTCACTATCCAATTTTCAGAAGTTACAATGTATTAGTTTAGCATAGAAAATACGCCGTTGACATGGGGAAAGTTCCCTTATACCCCTGATAGGGTGTGCAATGGGGGTGTGGCTCGCTTCTTTGGTGCCCCACAGCTCAAATCCCTAGGAGAAGCATGCAGAAAGACAGGTAGTGGGGAATCTGGAGAGGAAACGGCAGTGTCTAGGGTTGAGTGTTTACAGGTCCCAAAGCCCCAGTGGACATGTGGTACAGTGTGCTCTTACAGCTTGACCATCTGTAGGTAACTTTTGTTAATCAGCTCAGTTAGACCCTCTGCCTTAATGCAATGACAGAGGGCTTTCTCTATCCTGAGTTCTTGCCTTAGTATAATAGAAAAATTGGATCATACATGGGCTTGGAGGATGAGTGCAAGGTTTTTATATGGAGTCGTGGAAATAGTTCTCAGCAGATGGATGGGGAGGCAGAAGAGGGGATGCAGTGGAAAGGTGGTCGTCCCTTGGAGTCAGGCCACTCAGTGGCCAGACACTCCGACTACCCTCTGCCGAATTTCCCTTGATATCTACTTTATTCTACCATTGATAGCCTGCTGGTGTCTGTCAGTGTGTTCTTCTGCTAGTGTGTTCCTCCTGATGTCCAGCTGCCTGTGTCTGTGCCCGCTAAGGTCTCATGGTTTTTATAGGCACAGGATGGGGATGCAGTGGGCCAGAGCAGTCTTGGAAAATTCAACATTTGGGTGCAAAAATAGGAGTGTCTGTCCTCACTTAGGTCCATGGGAACAAGCTTAAGGGTGGAGCCCTCACCAGGGACCCCACCTTTCTCTACCCAGCACTTCCCTGCCCCCCTCCCATATCAGTATTGGTTAGTGACAATAGAAGGAAGAGGAATTTTTTCTAAATGAAATTGGATGTGGTATGTAAGTAGATTTTAGACATTAAAAAATATAAAATATTCACTATATAAAATATGTACTTTTATTTTTAATATTACATTGTGCTTAGACAAAGGAAGATTATATTTGTCTTTGTGAGTAAACATTGCTTAATTACTTAGGTAGTGTTTATAATGTTTTAAGATAGTTTAGTAAGATTTCCAGTTTAAGTATAAGGAGGTAGCTATAAAAAGAAAAGCTTCCATTCTTATAATAGAAAAAAGCTGAACATGCAGTGAATTAATGACTTTTTGTGAAACTATCAAATAATAGATATTATGAGACAAATAGCCTTCTCAAAGTAAGAGACACCTTCAGGGAGAGACAGAAGCTGAGCATTTGAGTCTGAGGAACAAAATCACTTGATACCTGCAATGGTTAATATTGAGTGTCAACTTGATTGGATTGAAGTATGTAAAGTACTGATCCTGGGTGTGTCTGTGAGGGTGTTGCCAAAGGAGATTAACATTTGAGTCAGTGGGCTGGAAAAGGCAGACCCATTCTCAATCTGGCTTGGCACAAGTTAATCAGCTGCCAACGCAGCCAGAATAAAAGCAGGCAGAAGAACATGAAAAGTCTAGACTGGCTTATTCTTTTAGCCTACATCTTTCTCCCATGCTCAATGCTTCCTGCCCTCCAACATCAGACTCCAAGTTCTTCTGCTTTGGGACTTGGACTGGCTTCCTTGCTCCTCAACTTGTAGATGGTCTATTATGAGACTTTACCTTGTGATTGTGTGAGTCAATACTCCTTAATAAACTCTCCTTTCTATATGTATCTGTCTTATTAGTTCTGTCCCTCTAGAAAACCCTAATACAATACCATGTCATCTTAAAGATACATTTAAGGAGAAATTTTGACAAATTTTTAGTGGAAGAGTGTGTGCTGGTATGAGAGTGAGTATTTCTTGGAGGATGTAATCATAGGGTGAATTCCCACTCTTTGAGAGGCTTTTGCTCCAAAAAACTCCAGGCTGTCACAAAGAGGATGAAGAAGGTTACTGAGAAAGGTCACTACTGAGAATGACTATCCAGATACCTTTCCCTTATTAATTTGTGGAGGGAAGAGAACAACCCAATGATACATGTCAAGTCCAATCTCAATTGGAAGAAGGGAACTTGACCAAACTCCAGTTACCCTGTCTGTATTGATTTGTTAGGGCTGCCACAAAATATATCAGACTAGGTGGTTATAACAATATAAAGTTATTTTCTAACAGGTCTAAAAGCTAAAAGTTCAAGATCAAGACGTCTATAGGTTTTGTTTCTTCTACAGCCTTTTGCCTTGGCTTGTAGATGGCTGCCTTCTTGCTGTATCCTCACATGGACTTTTCTCTGTGTGTTCACAGTCTTGATGGTGCCTCTTTGTGTGTCCTAATATTCTTTTGTTATAGACACCAGTCAGGTTGAATTAGGGCCCACCCTAACACTTCATTTTAACCTAAACATGTCTCTAAAGGCTCTGGTTTCAAATACAGTCTCATGCAGAGATACTAGGGCTTGAGGTGTCAACATTTGAATTGTAGGGGATACAATTCAGCTACAACACTGTATCACCTAAAAGAAAAGAAAAAGTATTAGTTTACAAAGAAGGACACCTCAAACACATAAACTGAGGACATTGGAAGACATCATCAGAGCTGAGAACAAAATAGATGAAGGATTAAAAAAGCTATACCCATGAAGGTGGAACAGAAACATTTGTGAATGTCATACTAAGACACAGGCTTACTGTGTTTATTAGTGACTGAGACTTACCCATGATGTTAGCATATGCTCCCTTCCCCTACATGCTACTACCACCTGAATAGGCCTCAAGCAATAATAGCAAGAGATTTTAGCTGGTTGATGTGTAAAAGACACACCTTTTCTGCGGAGTGGTGGAAAGGGGAGATTTAGAATCAGGAGCAGAGAAACAAACAAGGTCACTATATGAATCTGAGGCTTCTAGTGTCTATAGCAACACCATACTTCAAAATAGCACTACCTCTGGCTAGATTAACATAAATCTCCACTTTAGAGGCCTACTACCTCAGTATTCACTGATCCATTCAATACTTCCAACTTTCGACCACAAAACAAATTACAAAGAATGCCAAAAAGGAAAAATTAGTTAGAAAAAAATAAATTGTTATAATCAGACTATGTCACAAATATTGATATTATCAGATAGAGATTTTAAAATAACTATGATTAATGTGTTAAAGGTCTACGGAAAAGACAGAAAAACATGCTAGATGAGATGGGTAATTTTAGCACAGAGATGGAATCTAGAAGAAATAATCATATAGAAATATAAGAAATTGAAAATGCTGTAACAGGCAAAAAAGCGCCTTCAATGAGTTCATCAGTAGACTCAAACAGCTAAGGAAAGAGTAAGTAAACTTGAAAATAGGGCTATAGAAATTACACAAATTGAGATGTAAAGCAAAAAAAAAAAAAGGTTAAAAAAAGAAAAGTATATATCATCTGCAATATAATCTCAAGTGATGTAGCATATATAGTCGAAAACCAGATGGAAAAGAAAGTGAGAACACAGAAGACATCTTTGAAGAAACAGTGGCTTTAAAATTTCCAATATAAGTGACAGACAAAAACCCACAACTTCAAGCTCAGAGAACACCAAAAAAAATAGTAATAATAATAAATACCAACAAAACAAGCAAATGACCTAGGCATATTAGTTCCAAACTACTAAATAAATAAATAAATAACAAAATCTTGAATACATTTAAGAATTGTACTGAGGGATAATGGGGTCACTGCACCAACAAATGAAAAATATAAGAATTATAGAAGACTTCCATTAGAGACCAGGTAAACAAGAAGACAATGTAGTAAGGTCTTCAAAGTTGAAAAATAAAATAAATGGTCAATTTAAACTTCTATATCTGGAAAAATTATCTTCAAAGGTGAGAGATAATAAACACTTTTTCAGGCAAAGAAAATCTGATTTCATTGACAACAGACCTATCCTCCAACATAGTTTATAAGAAGATGTTCAGAGTGTTATCAGCAAGATGGCAGAATAGTAACTACGTAGCTAGTATAGTACAACACAAACAATAATCTAATAGCCATCTGTAGGACAAAAGTATCTTTCTGGGAGCTTTAAGATCCAAGCAGGATATGATAAAACCTCACTGAAGCAACATCCCAGAGAGAGCTGCTTTAAGAAGGCAGGCCAAACCTCCATGGCAGGCTTACCAAATATGGGATGACCCCACTTAAATCCCATGTTCCATTTCAATCTTCAGTGTTCGAGGTGGGGCCTGATGGGAGGTGATTGGATCATTGGGGTGGATCCTTCATGAATAGTTTAGCATCATCCCTTTGGTATTGTTCTTATTATAGCAATCTCACCAGACCTAGTTGTTTAAAAGTGTGCTAATACCCCCAATTCTCTCTTGCTCCTGCTCCAGACATGTAAGATGCACCTGCTTTCCCTTCATTTTCTGCCCTGACTGTAAGTTTCCTGAGGCCTCCCAAGCAGTCAAGCAGATGCCAAAATCATGTTTCCTACACAATCCACAGAACCATGAACTGATGAAACCTCTTTTCTTTTTCCTTTTTTTTTTCTTTTAATTTTTGAGATGGAATCTCACTGAAATCAGGCTGGAGTTCAGTGGCATGATCTCTTCTCACTGCAAACCCTGCCTCCTGGGTTCAAGCAATTCTCCTGCCTCAGCCTCCCGAGTAGCTGCAACTACAGGCATGTGCTACCACATGCACCTAATTTTTGTATTTTTAGTAAAGACGGGGTTTCACCATGTTGACCAGGATGGTCTCGTTCTCTTGACTTCATGATCCACACGCCTCAGCCTCCCAAAGTGTTGGGATTACAGGCATGAGCCACCATGCCCGACCACCTCTTTTATTTATAAAGTATCCAGCCTCAGACATTTATTTATAGAAGTGTGAGAACAAACTAATACAGAAAATTGGTACAAGAAATACCTATTTCTTGTACCATATTGCTATGAAGATCCCTGAAATTGCTGATGCAGCTTTGAAAGTGGGTAATGGGCAGAGGTTGGAACAGTTTTGAGAGCTCATAAGAAGATAGAAAGACAAGGGAAAGTATGGAACATCCTAGAGACTTGTTGAATGATTATGACCAAAATGTTGGTAGTGATATTGATGATGAAGTCAAGGCTGGCGAGATATCAGTTAAAAAGAAGGAATTTATTGGGAACTAGAGCAAAGGTCACTTTTGTTGTGCACCAGCAAAGAACCTGGCTGCATTGCGCCCCTACTCTAGGGATCTATGAAATTTTCAACTTCAGAGTAATGATTTAGGGTAATTGGTGGAAGAAATTCCTAAGCAGCAAAATGTTCAAGATGTTGCCTGACTGTTTCTAACAACCTATGCTCATGTGTGTGAGGCAAAAATAATGATGTAAAATGGGAAGTTAGTTTAAAGGGAAACCAGAGTGTTTCCCAAAAGTTAGCATGTCCAGGCAGAAGCCTGCTATAGAGGCAAAGCTCTCATGGAGAACCTCTACTAGGGTAATGTGGAGAGGAGATGTGGGGTTGGAGTCGCCACAGAAAGTCTATACTTGGACACTACCTCATGGGGCTGTGAGAAGAGGACCACCATTCTTCATACTCCAGAATAATAGATCCAGAAGCAGTTTGTACCTTGTATTAGTCTGTTCTCACTCTGCCATGAAGAAATACCAGAGACCGGGTAATTTATAAAGAAAAAGGTTTAGTTGATTCAGTTTCACATGACTGTAGAGGCCTCAGGAAACCTACAATCATGGCAGAAGGCATCTCTTCTCAGGGTGGCAGGAAAGAAAATGAGTGCCACCAGGGGAAATGCCAGATGCTTATAAAACCATAATATCTCATGAGACTCACTAGCATGAGAACAGCATGGAGGAAACTGCCTCCATGATCCAATTCCTCCACCTGGTCCCACCCTTGACATGTAAGTATAATGAAAATTAAAAGTCAAGAGCCAGACCATATCCTTCCACCCCTGGCCCCTCCAAAATCCTATGTCCTCACATTTTAAAACACAAACATATCTTCCCAACAGTCCTCCAATACTTAGCTCATTTTAGCATTAACCCAAAAGTTCAAGTCCAAAGTTTCATCTGAGACAAGATCCTTCTGCCTCAGATCCTGCAAAATCAAAAGTAAGTTAAGTACTTTCTAGATAAAATGGAGGTATAGGCATTGGATAAATTCACCATTCCAAATTGGAGAAATTCACCAAAACAAAGGGGCTATAGGCCAGATGCATGTCTGAAATTCAATAGAGCACACATTAAACTTTAAAGCTCCAAAATAATCTACTTTGACTCTATATCTCACATCAGGTTACGCTGATGCAAGTGGTGGTCTCCCATAGCCTTGGACAGCTTTGCCCCTCTGGCTCTGCAGGGTATAGCCCTGATCCTGGCTCCTTTCCCAGGCTGGTGTTGAGTGTCTGTGGCTTTTCCAGGTGCACCATGCAAGCTGTTGGTGGATCTACCATTCTGGAGTCTGGAGGATGGTGGCCTTCCTCTCACAGTTCCACTAGGCAGTGTCCCAGTGGGGACTCCGTGTGGGGCTCCAACCCCACATTTCCCTTCTAAACTGCCCTAGCAGAGCTTCTCTATGAGGGTTCTGCCCCAGCAGGAGACTTCTGCCTGGACATCCAGGCATTTTCATATATCCTCTGAAATCTAAGTGGAGGTTCCCAACTTCAGTTCTTGACTTCTGTGCACCCACAGGCCCAACATCATGTGGAAGCTTCCGAGACTTGGAACATGCACCCTCTGAAGCAAGCCTGGAGACATATGTTGGCTCCTTTAGCCACAGCTGGAAGGCAGGGCATTAATTCCCAATACTGCACAAAGTGGCAAGGCTCTGGGCCCAGCCCTCAAAACCATTTATTTTCTCCTAGGCCTCCAGGCCTGTGATGGGAGGGCCTGCCTTGAAGGTCTCTGACATGCCCTGGAGACATTTTCTCCATTGTCTTGGTGATTAACATTCTACTCATTCTTACTTATGCACATTTCTACAGTGGGCTTGAATTTCTGCCCAGGAAATGAGGTTTTATTTTCTATTGCATTGTGAAGCTGCAAATTTTCCAAAGTTTTATGCTCTGCTTTTTTTGAGTGTGTTGCCACTTAGAAATTTCTTCTCTAGCAGATACCCTAAATTATCTCTCTCAGATTCAAAGTTCCACAAATCTCTAGGGCAGGGGCAAAATGCTGCCAGTCTCTTTGATAAAGCATAGCAAGAGTCACCTATGTACCAGATCCCAAGAAGTTTCTCCTCTCTACCTGAGACCACCTCAGCCTGGACTTTATTGTCCATATCACTATCAGCATTTTGGTTCAACATCATTCAACAAGTCTCCAGGAAGTTCCAAACATTCTCACATCTTCCTTTTTTCTCCTGAGTCCTGCAAATTGTTTCAACCTCTGACTGTTACCCAGTTCCAAAATCACATCCACATTTTTGGGGATCTTTACAACAATGCCCCCCTACCTTGATACCAATTTATTGTATTTAGCTGTTCTCATATTGCTATGAAGAAATACTCAAGACTGGATAATTTATAAAGAAAAGAGACTGAATTGACTCATAGTTCTACATGGCTTGGGAGACCTCAGGAAACTTACAACCATGTAGGAAGGCACCTCTTCACAGGGCAGCTGGAGAGAGAATGAGTGCAAGCAGCAGAAATGCCAGACACTTATAAAACCATCAGATCTCATGAGAATCACTATCATGAAAACAGCATGGGACAAAATGCCTCCGATATTTGATTACCTCCACCTGGTCCCACCCTTGAAACATAGGGATTATGGGGATTGTAATTTAAGATGAGATTTTGGGTGGGGACACATCCAAACCATATCACACCCACAGACTGGAAGAGACATAAACACATAACGCTCATCCAAGAAAGCAGTTGCAGACACTGTACCCTGCAAAGCCACAGGGACAGATCTTCCCAAGGCCTTAGGAGCCAACTCTTTGCATCAGTGTGTCTCAGATGTGAGACATGGAATCAAAGTACATTATTTCAGAGCTTTAATGTTTAATGGCTGCCCTTCTGGGTTCCAGACGTGAAAGGGGCCTGTAGTCCCTTTCTTTTGGCCAATTTCTTTTTATTTTAATTTTTTGGGGGGGGGAATGAGAGTATTTACCCAATGCCTATACCTCCATTGTGTTTTGGAAGTAACTAACTTTTTTGTTTTGTTTTGTTTTAAAGGCTCATAGGCTGGAGGAACTACTTGTCAGATAAAATTTTGGACTTTGGACTTTTGAATTAATGCTGGAATAAGTAAAGACTTTGGGGACTGTCGTGAAAGGATAATTTTATGTTGTAATGTGAGTACATGAGATTTGGAAGCAGCCAGGGACAGAATATTATGGTTTGGATCTATGTCCACACTGAAGAGTCATGTTCAATTTTAATCTTCATTGTTGGAGGTAGTACCTGATGGGAGATGATTGCATGATATGGGTGGATCCTTCTTTAATGGTTTACCACCATCCCTTTTCTTGTGATAGACTTCTCATGATATCTGGTTGTTTAAATGTGTGTAGCACCTCCCCCGCCAGACAACTTTGCTCCTGCTCCAGCCACGTAAGACATGCCTGGTTCTCTTTGGCCTTCATCCATGATTGTAAGTTTCTTGAGGCCTCCCCAGAAACTGAGCAGATGCCAGCATGCCAGAATCATGCTTCCTATGCAGCTTGTGGAACCATGAGCCAATTAAACCCTTTTTCTTTATAAATTACCAGTCTCCGGTATTTTTAATAGCAGTGGGAGAACAGACTAATACAATGGTTTGTCATCTCACGTCTGTTAGAATGCATATTATTAAAAAAAAAATTGTGTTGTTGAGGATGTAAAGAATAGAGTGCTGTTGAGGATGTAGAATAAAAAAAGTGTTGTTGAGGATGTAGAGAATATAGAATATTTATATACTATTTGTTATAATGTTAATTCGTACAGATATTATAGAAAACACTATAAAGAGTAGTAAAAGATTAAAAATAGAACTACCTTATGAATCACAAATCTCACTTCTGAATACATATTCAATAGAAATAAAATAATAATCTGAAAAAGATATGCACTCTGCAATCCCATATTTATTGAGGGATTATTCACAGCAGCCAAGCTGTGGACACAACCTAAGTGTCTACTGGTAGATGAATGGCTAAAAATGTAAAATGTGTACCTGTGTGGCAGTTGGGGAGGGCAGCAGTGTACATATGTAAATATTTATACTAAATATTAATCTATAAAAAAGAAAATTCTGCTGTTTGCTATGATGTATATGAATCTAGAATACATAATGCTAAGTCAAATCAACCAGACAGGAAGAAAAATACTGCATAATCTCACATGTGGAATCTAAACAATTGGAAGTCATAGAAACGTAGGAGAAAAGTGTGGTTACTGGGTGCTGAAGACATACAGACATTGGTCAAATGGCACAAACTTTCACTTTTCAAATGAGTACGTTCTGGAGGCCTAATAAATATCATGGTGACTATAGATAATAATAATGTATTGTATGCTTGAAATTTCCTAAGGAAGTAGACCTTAACTCTTCTCACTACAGACACAAACACAGAAAACAGAAAGGGTAATTATGTAGGGTGATTAATATGTTAATTAACTTGATTGTGATAATCATTTCACAATGCATATATATATATATGAACATCACACTGTATACCTTAAATAAATATATTTGTTTGTTAATCACATCTCAATAAAGATGGATAAAAATGAAGTTATTAAGTGAGAAATAATAGAATCCAATCAGAAACAGATTACACAGATATGAAGATCATAAAATATTGATTGAATATAAATTATAATATATTTCTCTTATATTGAATTGCTCTAAAAGATAGCTGACTATTTAAAGCAATAATAGTAACAATATGTTGGTTGTTTTATAGCACATGTTAAAATGTCAACAGAGAGATCATTTAACTATGCTTCAAATTCTTATGCAGCAACTAGGTACTGGTATTCCTAAAATGCAAAGGATGAGAACATATTTCCTTGACTTGATTAGTTAATATCATTTATAATTGCTTGACTTGATTTTGAAAGCTTTATCCCATTAGTTCCTTCCCATAGCATGTTCTTATTATAATTAGATCTTTCACAATGTGCTTATACAAGTGTGACTCTTCTTGAAACAACACATTCCCACTTTTGCAGAGTGAACATTCTTTGACATGCCACATTTCACAGAGGATTTCTAAAGAAGCCACTCCTTGAATTCCTATGCCATTCCTAGTAAGAGTAGTTTAGCCATTGTTTTCAATCAGGTACATAGAGCACTTTATTTATAATACAGAAACAAGTTAGATTCACTAAAATTATTTTTATTTTAAAAGGTTATCATACAATACAGATTTTAAACATAGTTTGTTACATTGATCATTTAAAACTGGTTGCATTCCTTTTTCCCCATCCAGTTAGCACACATCTTGATTAATTTGTGCTTTATTGAGAACATAATTATAACGTAATTATAAAAACTTAAAATGTCATTAACTTTGTCCTCTATGGATTTAGCAACCTAATAAGACTCATTTAGATTCTTGAACTTTCCTTTAAAATCAGGCAATACATAAAAGAAACTGAAACTTGTACACACGAGTTTCAGTTGTGGGACATTCATTCTTCTCTTAAAATCATTTCCTCAAAATTACCGTTTGTTTATTAGTTTGTCACTTTTTATGTTTCTATAATCTCCAGTTTCATTAAACTTATGAACTGAATATTTTTATTACATATTTATCAGTTCCCTACGTATAGATAATTATTGTATATGCCCACATTTATAGTGTACATACACACACACCATCCCCTCCCCCAACATACACACACACAAACACACATCATTAAAGTACTGAAGGGAATATAGTATGTTCATGACTGGAGGGAGAAAAATTTAATGAATAGAAAAATTTGCAGAACATGCTTATTCCTCATAGATAATATTGGATCTAATATCAAGTTTTGGAACCTCTTGCATTTTTTGTCTTCAATGTTTATTTTGCCTTCTGCATCTTTTACAGAATGGAAACAGAATGCTGAATGAAATAAGTTATGCAACTTTAAGGCAAAAATTAAACAGTTTTTTTGCTACTGTTTTAATTAGTAGAAATTATTAGTGCCAGATTTCAATTTAATTATGGATACTAAAGCATATTACTATTCATCTATTCTTCAAAAATCATGAAATGTAGGCCAAAATATGAAAAATAGGAGGAAAAAAACTCTCTTTGTTGAAATATGTAAGTAGTCATGACACACAAACCAGGATCTAAGAAATTATCTGCCAGGTAATTTAAATATGAACACCAGCAAGGGACCTGCTGAGAAAAGAGAAAAAAAATTATACAACTCCAGAAAATATTATGGTTATTTGTTTATTTGTTTTTATAAGTATCATAGTTTTAAAAAGCCCAGAGAGACAAGATTAACATCTGGAAACATACTAGGTGTTTGCATATACACAAACACCACACAACAAAACGTGTCACACTTATGTGGTGTGATTTTATTCAGAGACAGAGAGAGAGAGGAAGAGAGAGAGAGAGAGAGAGGTAGGTTTTCACCCACAGTTCATGGTTCATAACTCCCATTGCCTTTGTTACTCCCTTTTGTTATGATGTTAGGTATCTTATCTCTCAGGAGCAGGCCTCAGGAAATAGAATCTCTGACCTTCTCTTGCCCTCCTTTCATCTACCACAAGGCAGGACTCTGTAATTTTCTCTGCCTTTCTGATTGTGGGTCTTAAGACCCTCATTCCAAAGAGGGTCTTGCCCCATACCTTAGGGAGAAAGAACAATCATGAAGCTTCTATAGAAATCCAAAAGGACTGGGTCCAGAGAGCTTCTGGATAGCTGAACACTTGGAGGTTCTTGGAGGGGGGTAGACCCAGGGAAGGCACAGAAGCTCTGTACCCGTTCCCCCATGCTACACCCTACACATCTCTTCGTATGTATTCTTAAGTAATATCTTGTATAATAAACTGGTAAATGTAAGTAAGTGTTTCCTTGAATTCTGTGAGCTGCTTCAGCAAATTAATTGAACTGAAAGAGAGTGTGGGAACCCCAATGTAAAGTTAATCAACTGGAAGTTCTGAGCTTGTGACTAGTGTCTGAAGTGGGTGAGGGACAGTCTTAAGAACTGAGCCCTTAGCTTGTGGAATCTGACACTATCTCCAGATAGACAGTGTCAGAATTAAATTCAAAGGTACACAGCTGGGGTTCACTGCTTGTTAGTGGGGAAAACTTCCCAACACATTCGGTCAAGGGAAGTCTGTGCTTATTGCTGTGGTGTGAAAAACAAAGGAAAATATGATTTGAGAGTTTTTCTAAAACAAGCTATAATATTCATGCATTGTAGTTGTCTATTTGTGGCAAATTTTACTGAAGTTATGAAGAGATAAAGAAGATTTATTTTGTCAAAATCAAAACATCTTTAAACAATGTATATATATTTATGGGTGAAACATTTGTACCTTCTTGTATAGCCTTGTGCCCCCTCTCTGCTTCCTCCCCATTTTATTTACTCTATTTTTTTTTTTTGTCCCAGGGTCCCTTTATGTGTAAAGAATCTATAATGTGTTTCTCAAACATGAGCTGTTTACTTCAAGTCCTTTTCTTTTTGCCCTCTTTGACAGCATCTGCATTAATTACAATAACTTGTAATTGTATATCCTGCCATGATAAAATTGTTACTAACATTTTTTACTGCCTATTATATTCTAGTAATTTACAAATATCTTGATATTTTGATCCTCACAATATCATTACAAAGTATATACTTTAATCTCCAATTATAGTGATAAGTCAGAGAGCAAATATCCAAGATAATACTAACTTATTCAAATTTAGTAACTGGTGAACCCAGTTTAAAACCCATCTAAATATCAAGCCCTTTTTCCATTACATCTATCTGCCTGACCCCAGGTCATCAAAGAATGATTAGCTCATACGCAATACCTCATGTTTAATAAGGCACAGAAGTATGTAATTCACTTTAGGATGATATCCATTAAAATGGTTAAAACAGAAAATAATTGTGGTACTTAATGGGGTAAATGTCAATTTTCTGAATAATTCATTTAAGTGGAAAAGCTCTTCCTCTGACAATGCCAGATAAATGAGATGTCTCTACATGTTACTGTCTGTTTTGTTTCTGCTTCTGTGCATGTTTCTGATCTCCAACCAGCACTTCATTATTGGATTCATTTTCATTTACTAATGAAGCTTTTAGTACATTTAAAGACCTCAGGCATTTTAAAACTCGGTCATTTGCTTCATGCCAACTTATCTCCAAGTTTCCATTTCAAAGTGGCATCATTAAAATTACTAATACTATAGCATAGTCTGTGCTTGGACTGGCATTAATTTTGGCACAAGCTCAGAAACAGTTTTGTTTCTGACCGATCCTGAAAGGTACATTGGTTTCGGCTGCATGTAGCCCCTTCTGGCATACCTTTTGTTTTTCAAATAACATTAATCTCAGCTGGGCTTGCAAGCCACTTAAATTCTTCTGGGAAGTTTTGTACTAACCCACAATTTAAACTACATTTTATTTTTTAAAACTAAGTCTAGAGAGGCTTTGTAAAATAACATAAAATGTATTTTTCCTTCAAAACTACGTTTTTCTGACAATATTTGAAATGGTTAGTTGTTGTTGCTTTTTAAAAATCATGGTGGTTAAACAGTACATAATGACTTTGTTTGTGGATTCTATTATTTTCTTTCTTTCCCTTAATTTTCATGGCTTCATCTTCTGTGTACTTTAGTATTAAAACAGCTGTATGCTAACTGAATCAACCTATATAAAAGATGATAATAAATTAGAAAAGTAACTTCTGAAGTTAAAAGATTGAAGAGGAGGCTGGCAAGATGGCCAAATAGGAACTGCTCCTGTCTGCAGCTCCCAGCGAGATCAACACAGAAGGGGTTGATCTTTCTGCATTTCCCACTGAGGTACCCGGCTCATCTCACTGGGACTGGTTAGACAATAGGTACAACCCAGCCCCTCCATGTCAAAGCAGGGTTGGGCATCACCTCACATGGGAAATGCAATGGGTCAGGGAACTCCCTCCCCTAGCCAAGGGAAGCTATGAGGGACTGTGCCATGAGGAATGGTGCATTCCAGCTTAGATACTATGCTTTCCCCATGGTCCTCACATTTCACAGAACAGGAGATTCCCTCGGGGTCCTTCACCACCAGGGCCCTGGGTTTCAAGCACAAAACTGGGTGGCTGTTTGGACAGACAATGAGCTAGCTGCAGGAGATTTTTTTTTTCCCTACACTAGTGGCTCCTGGAATGCCAATGAGACAGAACCGTTCACTCTTCTAGAATGGGGGCTGAAGCTGGGGAGCCTAGTTGTCTAGTTCAGCAGATCCCACCCCCATGGAGCCCAGCAAGCTGCCATCCACTGGCTTGAAATTCTCACTACCAGCACAGCAGTCTGAAGTTGATTTGGGATGCCCACACTTGATAGGGGAAGGAGCAACTGCCATTACTGAGGCTTGTAGGCCCTTTTCCCCTCACAGTATTAACAAAGCCATTGGGAAGTTCAAACTGGGCAGAACCCACCACAGCTCTGCAAAGATGGTGTAGCCAGACTGCCTCTCTAGGTTCCTCCTCTCTGGGCAGGGTATTCCTGAAAAAAACGTAGCAGCCCCAGTCAGGGGGCTTATAGATAAAAATTCCCACATGCCTATGACTACACCTGAAGGAAGGGGCAGCTGGCACAGCTTCAGCAGACTAAAACATTCCTGCCTGCCAGCTCTGAGGAGAGCAGTGGATTTCCCAACACAGCACTCGAGCTCTTCTAAGGGACAGACTGCCTCCTCAGGTGGGTCCCTGACCTCCATGCAAAATGAAGCTTCCAGAGGAAGGAACAGGCAGGAATCTTTGCTGTTCTGCAACCTCTGCCAGTGATACCCAGGCAAACAGGATCTGGAGTGGACCTCCAGCAAACTCCAGCAGACCTGCAGCAGAGGGGCCTGACTGTTAAAAGGAAAACTAACAAACAGAAAGGAATAGCATCAACATCAACAGAAAGGATGTCCACACAAAAACCCCACTCGAAAGTCACCAACATCAAAGGCCAAAGGTAGATAAATCCACGAAGATGAGGAGAAAATAGCACAAAAAGGCTGAAATTTCCAAAAACCAGAATGCCTCTTCTCTATCAAAGGATCACAACTCCTCTCCAGCAAGGAAACAAAACTGAATTAAGAATGAGTTTGATGAGTTGACAGAAGAAGGCTTCACAAGGAGGATAATAAACTACTAGCTAAAGAACCACGTTCTAACCCAACGCAAGAAAGCTAAGATTCTTGAAAAAAGGTTACAGGAATTGCTAACTAGAATAACCAGTTTAAATGACCTAATGGAGCTGAAAAACACAGTGTGAAAAACACAGCATGAGAAATATCAATAGCCGAATCACATGAAATAAAGTGTGAAGACGAGATTAGAGAAAAAAGAATGAAAAGGAATGAACAAAGCCTCCAAGAAATATGAGACTATGTGAAAAGACCAAATCTATGTTTGATTGGTGTACCTAAAAGTGACGGAGAGAATAGAACCGAATTGGAAAAAACTCTCCAGGCTATTATTCAGGAGAACTTCCCCAACCTAGCAAGACAGGCCAACATTCAAATTCAGGAAATACAAAGAACACCGCTAAGATATACCTCTAGAAGAGCAACCTCAAGACACGTAATTCATCAGATTCACTAATGTTGAAATGAAGGAAAAAATGTTAAGGGCAGCCAGAGAAAAAGAAGATTGGGTTACCCACAAAGGGAAGCCCATCAGACTAACAGTGGATATCTCTGCAGAAACCCTATAAGCCAGAAGAGAGTGGGGGCAAATATTCAATATTCTTAAAGAAAAGAATTTTCAATGCAGAACTCCCTATCTAGCCAAATTAAGCTTCCTAAGTGAAAGAGAAATAAAATCCTTTACAGACAAGCAAATGCTGAGAGATTTTGTCACTACCAGCCCTCTCTTACAAGAGCTCCTGAAGGAAGTTCTAAATATGGAAAGGAAAAGCCAGTACCAGCCACTGCAAAAACATTACCACAGTGTAAAGACTATTGACACTATGAAGAAACTACATCAACTAACAGGCAAAATAACCAGCTAGCATTATAATGACAGGATTAAATTCACAAATAACAATATTAACTATAAATGTAAACAGGCTAAATGCCCCAGGTAAAAGACACAGACTGGCAAATTGGATAAAGAGTTAAGACCCCTCTGTGTTCTGTATTCAGGAGACCCATCTCACATGCAAAGACACATATAGGCTTAAAATAAAAGGATGGAGGAATATTTACCAAGCAAATAGAAAGTAAAAAAAAAGTAGGGGTTGCAATCCTAGTCTGATAAAACAGACTTTAAACCAACAAAAATCAAAAAAGACAAAAAGGGCATTACATAATGGTAAAGAGATCAATGCAACAAGAAGACCTAACTATCCTAAAGATATATGCACCCAATACAGGAGCACTGAGATTCATAATGCAAGTTCTTAAAGACCTACAAAGAGACTTAGATTTCCACACAATAAAAAGTCCAGGACCAGACAGTTTCACAATCAAATTCTACCAGAGGTACAAAGAGGAGCTGGTATCATTCCTTATGAAACTATTCCAAGCAATAGAAAAAGAGGGACTCCTCCCTAACTCATTTTGTGAGGCCAGCATTATCCTGAAACCAAAATCTGCAGAGATACAACTAAAAAATAAAATTTCAGGCCAATATCCATGATGAACATTAATGCAAAAATCCTTAATAAAATAATGGAAAATCCAACAGCACATCAAAAAGCTTATCCACCATAATCAAGTTGGCTTCATCCCTGGGATGCAAGGATGGTTCAACATATGCAAATCAATAAACATATTCCATCACAAAAACAGAACCAATGACAAAAACCATGTGTTTATTTCAGTAGATGCAGAAAATGCCTTCAATAAAATTCAACATCCCTTCATGCTAAAAAAAACTCTCAATAAACTAGATATTGATGGAAGGTATCTGAAAATAATAAGAGATATTTATGACAAACCCATAGCCAATATCATACTGAATGAGCAAAAGCTGGAAGCATTCCCATTGAAAACCGGCACAAGACAAAGATCCCTTCTCTCACCTCTCCTATTAAATATAGTTTTGGAAGTTCTGGCCGGGGCAATCAGGCAAGAAAAAGAAATGAAGTGTATTCAAATAAGAACACAGGAAGTCAAATTGTCTCTCTTTGCAGATGACATGATTGCATGTTTAGAAAATCCCACCATCTGATGCCAAAATCTCCTTAAGGTACTTCAGCAAAGTCTCAGAATACAAAATTAATGTGCAAAAGTCACAAACATTTCTATACACAAATAATAGGCAAACGGAGAGCCAAATCATGGGGAACTCCCATTCACAATTGCTACAAAGAGAATAAAAGACCTAGGAATATAACATACAACAGATGTGAAGGACCTTTTCAAGGAGAACTATAAACCACTGCTCAAGGAAATAAGAGAGGACACAAACAAATGGGAAAACATTCCACACTCATGTATAGAAAGAAGCAATATCATGAAAATGTTATACTGCCCAAAATTATTCATAGATTTATTGCTACCCCCATCAAGGTACCATTGACTTTCTTCACAGAATTAGAAAAAATACTTTAAATTTTTTATGGAACCAAAAGAGAGCTCATATAGCCAAGAAAATCCTAAGCACACACACACACAGACACACACACACACACACACACACACATACACATACACACAAAAGCTGGAAGCATCATGCTACCTGACTTCAAACTATACTACAAAACTACAGCAAGCAAAACAGCATGCTACTGGTACCAAAACAGACACATAGACCAATAGAACAGAACAGAGACCTCAGAAATAATGCCACACATCTACAACCATCTGATCTTTGACAAAACTGACAAAAAAACAACAACAACAGGGAAGGGATTCTCTATTTAATAAATAGTGTCAGGAAAACTAGCTAGCCATATGCAGAAACCTGAAACTGGACCACTTCTTTGCACCTTATACAAAAATTAACTCAAGATGGACTAAAGACTTAAACATACGACCTAAAACCATAAAAACCCTAGAAGAAAACCTAGGCAATAACATTCAAGACATAGGCAAGGGCAATGATTTCATGGCTAAAACACCAGAAGCAATGGCAACAAAAGCCAAAATAGACAGATGGGATCTAATTAAAGCTAAAGAACTTCTGCACAGCAAAAGGAACTATCATCAGAGTGAATAGACAACCTACAGAATGGGAGAAAATTTTTGCTAACTATCCATCTGACAAAGGTCTAATATCCAGAATCTACAAGAAACTTAAACAAACTTACAAGATAAAAACAAACAATCCATCAAAAAGTGGGTGAAGGATATGAATGGACACTTCTCAAAAGAAGACATTTATGTGGCCAAAAAACATATGAAAAAAAGCTCATTATCACTGGTTATTGGAGAAATGCAAATCAAAAGCACAATGAGATACCATTTCACAGCAGTTAGAAAGACAATCATTAAAAAGTCAGGAAACAATGGTTGCTGGAGAGGATTTGGAAAAATGGGAACACACTTTTACACTATTGGTGGGAGTATAAATTAGTTCAACCATTGTGGAAAACAGTGTGGAGATTCTCCAAGGATCTAGAGCCAGAAATACTATTTGACCCAACAATCCCATTACTGGATATAGACTCAAAGGTTTATAAATCATTCTACTTATAAAAACGTATGCACACATATGTTTATTGCATCACTATTGGCAATACCAAAGACTTGGAACCAACCAAAATGCCCATCAATGATAGACTAGATACAGAAAATTGTGGCACATACACACCATGGAATACTTTGCAGCTGAAAAATGGATGAATTTATGTCCTTTGCAGTGACACAGATGAACCTGGAAACCATCATTCTCAGCAAACTAACACAGGAACAGAAAAAAAAAACACCACATGTTCTCACTCAAAATTGGGAGTTGAACAATGAGAACACATGAACACAGGGAGGGAAACATCACACATCAGGGCCTGTTGATGGTTAGGGGACTAGGAGAGGGATCGCATTAGGAGAAATAGTTAATGTGGATGACAGGTTGATGGGTGCAGCAAACCACTATAGTACGTGTATACCTATGTGAAAAACCTGTACATTCCTCACGTGTATCCCAGAACTTAAAGTATATTAAAAAAAAAAAAGATTGAAAAGTGCTAGACATTTTGAAACAGGCATTCAAGCTAAATAAATTTGTACATAGTCTCATTTCTAGCAATTTTTCCAACATTTTCCTGGATGAATTTTATTGCTACTTGATAGTAGTAACTTCGAATGTTTTCAGGGCAAACAACAATTGTTTGGCGGAGACCTTGAGTGAATTTATCTACCAATGATACAACCAAGATTCTCACTGGCAATGTTTGAGGGATATACTAATTTACAGCATTAATGACGATGTTATTAATTTTCTGATAAATTACTCATATTCTTAAGTATAATTTTAAAGAGTAAGTGTCTATAATTTGGACCATGGGAGGCATCTGGTAATAGTGAAATATTCATAAACTTTTATGACATATATTTCTGCTTTCAAATCATGCCTCGCCATCCATTTGACCTTGGCCTCACTATACAAACTATACAATCAATCTTTTTTACTTGTAGAAAAAAAATACCTATTTTGAAGAATCACTTTAAAAATTTAATGAGATTTTTATAACCACCAAATAGAGTAACTAGTCAAATTAAGCACATAACAAATGGAGGCTGCCATTCTCACAAGTTACTTTGACAATAATATCTTCATTTCTATTAAAGGAAAAGAAAAGAAAGGAAAGGGAGAAGGGAAAGAAAGTAAAGAAAAAATAAGGGAAGAGAAGATATTTCCAAAATGCAAGTATCTTTAAATTTTAAGGTCATTCCAATTTCATTACTTTGAAGTAATTCATAAAATAGGTATTAGAAACTCTTGGTATAAATATTAATAGTTTTATAGGAAGCATACAATTATTTCCTGGGAGAATAACAAAAATGAAAAAAATATTAACCAAGTGCAAATCAAAGAGTAAAATGTGTAGGCACAAAGATAAGCATGTCCCTACCAAATATTCAGAAAACTATTGGTGTGTACTGCTTTTAAGTAGTAAGATGTGGAACCCTAATGTGTACACACGATTTACAGGCATGATTACTTTAGATTTTGATATAAATTTTACTTTCAGTATAAAATGTCTGGCAAAATCTCTATCTATAAACAACAAATATTTCTTGAGGGGCTACTATATTCAGCACTCTGCTATTTGGGATTATATGACAGTGTATGGGGCAGACTTACTTTCACCCTGTTCTAGAGCAGCAGCACATTGCACTACACTAAAGCAATGTAGAAGACATCTGCTTCAACCAGTCTGGATCCTGGTACAATGTCAAAGAAATTTCTCCCATGTTAACAGCATTGCTCAAAGAGTATACAAATAAATAATGGTCAAAGCAACATGGCACTGAGAATGACCTACTAAATAATAAACAAGTGTGTGTAAATATTGTTATAATCTATGACAGTTATTGATTTGTTTAAGGCTGATTTGGGGGTTTTGTTTTGAATGTTTAATCTCTTCAAGTCAAGAATATAGCACGGACATTTCTCAAATCACAAATTGAATGTTAAATACTTTCATAAATGTGAACAGTGCTCCATAGCAAAGCCCTGTGCCACTTTGCAAGCAGGTGGAAGAAGTTCTATCAGAATGATTTGGCTGTGATATTTTACTTAATATGTTTGCTCTTTTTTATACTTAGCACTAAGATATTTGTTAATATTAAATATATTATACTTGTGTTATGTGTTAAGTAACACAAATGTGATATACATATTTTGTATGAAATTTTTGAAAGTGTCTCATAAGATGATGACTAGATTGTGATGAGAAGTGGAAATTAATTTGAGTTCTTATTGAGTTCTTAGAGCAATTTTCAACTGGATCTGTCTAGCCCAACTTCAATCTAGAGGCAATTTTTCCTTCTGTGCTAAAGGCACCCAAGACGCTCAGCTAGCTCTCTTGTTACTATGAGATGGTGGGTTATATACAGGAGACAGGCTTTAAAGAGAAGAATTTGAACAAGATGGCCTTAATGTTCCCCTCAGCTTGATCCAGCTTTATACAGATTGCTTCCTGTCAATAGGATCCTGGCCTTTTTTCCCTTAGAAAATTTGCAATGCAAATTATTTCTCTGTTCCTTGAGATATAAATGTTCTTCCAGACTCCTGCCAGTTTTACAGCCCAGGAATATCTTTCTCAAGTACATGGAAGCCATCCCTTTGAAATGTAATCATCAAGAAATATGGTGCCTCTATGTCCCATTTTCTATGAGAGGGTAGGAATTTAACTACACTAATCACTAATTGACAAACACAGATGGCCTAATGACACTGACCAACCTCCCACCTAACATCTTCTAGTGTCTTTCCACTAGCTCGCCCAACAGAATTGAACTTAATAGTCTTCATCCCTATGCCATCATCTTGAATAAAATATTTGTTGCTTGTCTAAGCTGTCCCCGTGCAATTTTTTCTGACAGGTTAAAGGGTCTCTAGGGTACTGATGGTCCACACTTCAAAATTCATGTTCTACACATATAGTAGTTGACAACTGATAGTCTTTTCTTGACTGTAATCAGAGGCATAGCCAAAAGCTGAGACATTCTCCACACACATTTTACTTCTAACTAAAAGTTTTTCATTCAAACCTTCTCTATTCTGAGTAGTCAGTCTTTTCTCTTTTGTCTCCAACCAACATATGGTCTAGCTTCAGGAAGTTACCATAGTTTTTTCATCCAGTCTTTTTTCTGGCCCTTGATAATGATGCTGTATTTGCAAAAGTTACATCAGTAAGAGAATTATAACAGTAAGCTAAGCTAACTCACTGCTAACTTAGCTTACAATCCCTATTTTGTCTTTCCTTTAATTATTCCTGGGCTATTGGGCCAAGCTAACTTTGGAAGACCTTCAGGCTACATTTTAAACAATAATAGGCCTTGCCCAAATCTCAACCGCTTTTGTAAAGCTAATAGGAGGCCATCAGGCTGATGGGGGGAGAGAAGCCTGAGACCTGCTAAGGTGCAGACGTTATTCCAGAGGTTATAAGACATGCAATGTCTTCAGTTGCTCCTGCAAATAATGCTACTATTGTAGATTGGCCTTTTAAGATATCTTTCCAGGTTTTTTGCATGTCTGACACCCGTGGCACCACCTGGACAAATGACCGCTCTTCTGTGGCCCCGCCTAGATTCACAGGAGGACAGCTTCAACTCCCTGTGATTTCATCTCTACCCCAACCATTCAGCAGCAAGCACCTGTCACCTGGCAACCTCCACGCCTTTCACATATAAATATGCTCTTGAACAACTCCTAACCTATGAGCTTTGAACAAGACGATTTGAGTATGAATCTCATCTTACATGTGGTGTGGCCAGTCTCATGTCTATTAACCTCTTTCTCTACTACAATGCTGTGCTCTTTCTTTATGCAGTGGCAGGAAGAACCCCTTGGGTGGTTACAGTAAGTAGCTACTTCTTTTGAGCTCTTGCACTCCAAGAGATTGAGTCTCATCCTTATTGGAGTAAAACCGGAAATACTATTATTAGGGGTACAGGTGAAAAAGCCAAGGAGTGGCAGAGAAAATACTTTGGGATATAACCCTACAATTAAGGGGAAAAATAAACTCAAGGTGGTAGGAAAATGAGTAATGTCCAGATCAGGAGAAATGAATTTAAAAGAAAAATAGAAAGTTAAGCAATCTTGCAAAACGCCATTCTTAGCAATCAATTATAATTAACAAGAGGTGAGGGAAATGTTTTCAGTTTATTCCATGTAGCACCACAACCCTAACAGTACTTTAACTCCCCCGGGCTAGAAACCACAACATCTTAGTTACCGGACAGGCATACAGATCCAGACCCCAAGTGAGGGTTCTTGGATCTTGTGCAAAAAAGAATCCAGGGCAAGGCTGCAAAGTAAAAGCAAGTTTATTAAGAAAGTAAAGTAGTGAAAGTACAGCAACACCATACACAGAGTGGGGCATTCCAGAAAGACGGCACAGGAAATGGCTCCTGATCCAGACCCCAGAAGAGGGCTTTTTTTGTTCTTTTCTATAAACGTTTTTATAGAAAAACTGAATACCCCTTTAACTTTAGCTAATATGTTCACACACAGATCTTTTGTACAATTAATTTTTCACAAACCTTTCACAACTTGCTCAAACTTTTAGCTTTATTCTATTTAACTTAAAACATCCTTTAACCCCTTAAACTTAAGCAAAAAAAAAAAAAAAAAACAATTCACATTCCCTTGCCTTCTTATAATCTTTCACCAAAAACACATTTCACTTTCCTTACATGCCTTGCATGTAGAACTCTTTCTTCAGCAGTCTCAGATATATGTCACACTGTTAACTCTTAGTGACATTTTGCTATTGGTGAAAAGCTTGGTTAGTACTCAATTTTAATTATGTGTTAGGTGTGAAGCCTAGTGTAGGACATACCAGGCAGAAGTGCAGATGAGGTCTGACCTTTACTAGCACAGATGGGGGGTGTGGCTAACTCCACGTGTCCCCAGGCCTTACCTAGCTATAAAGCAGGCAAGATGTACATTTAAGAGTCACAGAGATATTTTATGAAGAACCTTCTTTGCATAGCAAAGGGTCATGGCTAATTCCACATGTCCCTATGCCTTATCTAGAATCTAATGCTCCAAAGTAGGTAATTTGAATAATTTTCAAAAGTCAAAGAAGCAGTTTATGACCTTAAAGCATATAGAAAACTTAATATCTGACTTGCAAAATTCAGACCAACTGTCCTTATTTTATCAATAATCTTTAAAGCTGTCTTTATTTCCCAAATAAAGATGTATTTACTTGGGATTACTTAAGTCATGTGAACCAAAAGACGCTATACTTTTTACCTTTCTGACAAAATATTTGATTTAAGCCGTTATTACTATTGAACCAATTAATTAAAGCTCTTTTATATTACACACACATATAAATATGTAGACAGAAGATAAAAGATCATCCCTCCAAGTCGGGAATTTAATCCTGAACCCCAGTCGCCATTGTGATTGTGGAGACCAAGAGAAAGTACTGCCACATGGCTGCAAGGCCAAGGTCCCAAGGACATGACTGACCAGAAAGAAACGTCATATAGTTTACACACCCACCCACCCCCAGCCAGAGAGAGACAGAGAGAGAGAGAGGCCAGAAGTCCGACAAGTAAGAAATTCTTACCTTTTTGCTGACATGCCAGGTGTTTATATTCCCTTTTTTAGAGTGGTCCTACTGACCCGGCAGATGGACCCTATCGCTGGGGGCCAAGCTGCAACGTAAAGGAAAATTATCTCTTTCCATCCTGCCCAGAGTAAAATATGTGTGACAAAACAGACATTAGCCACTCTGCTTAGCACCCAGTATCAAACTGGCAAGGCTCAAACTTGCCCCAATTGTCATGAATCCAACCTCTGACCAGAAGTTTCCATATGTGGTCTCTGGGCAAGACGGTCACCCTGAGTAACAGGAAAGATAAAAAAGAGAAAAGAGAGAGGAAAGCACTGCATGCAGCAGGGTGGGGAATGTGAAATGCTCAGGGAGACCAGAGAAAAATCCCCCCATTGCAGCGACTTTGAAAAGTTCAGGCACCTGCTGTCATAAAGGGATTTCTCACTATCCTGTATATACCTAATCCTGTCACCCACAGCCGTCAGCAAAGAGTGCGAGACAGACTATTCCAAAGAGAATAGCAGTTAACATCCTGGTAGTGCCAAACACGTCCTTAGCCAGAAGGGACTTTACTTAGAAGGTCTTTTATCCCTCTAAATCTTAGGACTCTAACTCTGGTAAGTCAGAGGCCTGACTTACCAGAGGTCGGTCAGGCGTCCTTTCCTTTTATTGAGAGGAGCCTTTAACCCTCTTGCCTTAGGAGAAACTCTAACTCCCCTAAATTGGGACGCTATCGCAATTCCATTTTTTACCCAGGTATATGCACCCGACTTACCCAAAGTCAGCCAACTGGTGCTCAGACGATTCTTCTTTGGATCCAGGGTCTCTTCGGTATAATCCTTTTCATGGTTTGCCAGAAAGATGTTACCTAATCCTTCTCTTCCACTCTTTTTTTATAGATCAGTGCCTCTCAAACTTGAATCTGCATATAAATCACCTGAGGATCTTATTAAAAACACAGATTCTAATTCAATAGGTCTCACGTGGGAGCAGTAATGCTGGCGTTTTAACGAGCTCCCAGGTGATGAATATGCTGCTGATTTGGGGACCCCCACCCTGAGTGGCCTTGCTTTTATTACATTTACTTGATGACCTTGTTTATATTTCACTGAGAACCAGGTAAAGCTTCCATAAGCTTTTTTTCTCTAAATCTATCAATGCACTTGCATCTGTACTCACATGCCCCTATTTTCCCTCCTCCAGGAATATAATTTTATGCTTCTATTTTTAAGGTCAAATCTACTATTTATTCATTGGCTTCAACTCATCAACTCAGAGCCACTGCTTCAGTAATTCACTTCTTTCATTCATGTGTACACAATTTTTCATTACACACATAGAATCATTCTCAAATACATAATAAACTGGTACTTTACCCCATTTGAAAAAAATCTTTCTTAATCTCACAGCCTTATGTATTACATCTCCATTTCTCTGGTCTCCCCTTTAGAGAAAATATTTAATATATATTATATATTACATAATATTTAATATATATTATATATTACGTCTCCATTTCTCTGGCCTCCCCGTTAAGAGAAAAACTCCTTGAAAGAGTTATCTACATATTCTTTTTCTACCTCTTCTTCCTCTCCTTTCTTTGAAATCTACTGAACTGTTTTATAAATTTACTAAAGCCAGCCACATTGCCAAATTCAATGACCAAGTTTTATTACTTATTTCATTGGTCTATCAGTAGTGCTTGATATACTGATTTTTCCCTTTTTCTTCTTCAATCAGTGTTTTCACTTGGCTCTAGGGCCAATTCTCTCTCACTGTTTTTCCTGGTCTTCCTTTCTTGTATCTTCTTATCTCTGCAACCTCTACATCAATGATTTTTAACATTTTTTTAGCTACACACTAGAATTAACTGAGGATTTTTAAAAACAGATACCTGAGCTTTACCTCCAAGGAGTCAGAAATAATTGGTTTGGCATGGAACATGGGCAAAGGTAGCTTTTCAATATCCCCAGGTGTTTCTAACATGAGTCCAGGTTTGAGAGCTAATGCCCAAACTCAATCTGAACCTCTTCCCCATTTAGATTAACTCTTAGGTGGTGACACTTTGAAAAAGGAAACACATTTCATATCGTGTGTGCAAGGCAGTCAGATATCAGGAGTACTGACTTACCAAATAAAAAACACATTGCATATTTGAAGAATGGAAAATCTACAAATCTCTCAGAGTTACTAAATTTTCATTAGTCTATTCACAGTGGAAAGACAACTTTCTCAAATGATTATTATATTCACAAAGGTCATGACGTATATTCAGTATATTCAGATATCAACATATCATAACTCAGGGATTATTTCTTTGTGTTACAAATTCCAGATTTGTGAACAATATCCAAAGTCTTATTATTTTGAATACCAGAACCAGTTAAAGAAATCTTATTAGTTTTATTTCAATCTCAGAATGTACAGGTTTTTGTTTGCTTTTGTTTTGTTTGCTTGTTTTCAAACTACGGTGTGTAAAGTGCTTCATTATAATGGACACGGGGAAGTGTCAGTTTTGGTTTCCTGAAGTATGATGGCTTGAAATATTATCTATGTGTAAAATTCTCAGTCTGTACCTTTAACATAGACAACGCCTTTAAATTCCTGATTTGCATGTCCTATTGACTGTTCAGTATCTACTACTAATTGTCTAACTGTCATTTCAAATTCCATACATTCAAAACTGGTATGTGCCCCTACCCTATTTTCCTAAGGTTGTCACTAGGTAAATAAACACAACTCTGTGTTTCCAGGTGCTTAGGCTAAAAATGTGAAGGTTGTCCTTACCTTCTCTCCTTTTCTTATAATCTATATCTAATCCACTGGAAAATCTTTTTCTCTTAATCTTTCAAATATGAGAAAAATCTCACACGCCTTATCACCTTCACTCCCAGCACTCCACTCAGTGCTGCATTGTGTCTCTTCTGAATTAATAATTCATTTGCTTCCTCGTGTTTCTTTTATTTCTGTTACTGCTCCCTACCAAGTATTGCATAGTATTTTGAGTAGAATAATACAGCAACACTTTTAATGTGTAAGCCAGATCACATCTTTCTTCTGCTCATGTTACTTAAGTAACTTCATATATCAGAGCTATCCTCATGGTTATTCCCGACTCATCTTTTCTGCTCTTACTTTATCCACTTCAGTGGTGTCTTCTTCCTGTTTCTCAAACACCCTGAGCACACTGTTGCATGCAAGCCTTTGTACTTTCGTATTTACTCTTCTCTCCACCTTGAATACACAAGATATACACATGCTTGACTTACCAATTCCTTCGAATCTTTGTTCAAATGTCACTTTCTATGGAAAGTCCATTTTGAGATCTCTATTTAGAGTCACAGCATTTCCTCCACCCCTGTTCTCTTTATCCTTCTTTTTAATTTTGCTTCATAGCATGCATCACCCTTTGATAGGTCATGTTAAAATTTGTTTATTTTGTGTCCTCCTCCCATACACCACACTGAAATGTAAGCTCCATTGAAGGCAGGGACTTTGATTTTTGATGGCAGAACAGTACCTAAATTAGTACCTGGCACACAGTATGGTCTTAGTAATGTTTATTAAATGAATGGGTACCTTAGGCTATGGAGAGAAAATGAGCACTAATCTCAGTTGCTATGAGCCCCATATTAATTCAGAAGAAGGTTGCAAGGGACTTTCTACTTATTTTGATTTGTTTCATGTTACTAAATTAAACTGCCTTGTGCAAGGAAATATGAGGAATCCTTAAATCAGGGCCTCCCTGACCCCCAGTTCAAATCATAGCTTTAATACTACAGGCAATTTATTTATCTTTTGTAAACTACACAAACATGCAAATCCCCTTCTTCATGCCCAGTTCCCAGAACATACACACACTCACAGAAACACAACGACCACAATATTTTTGGCAGAGACCCACAATGAATTATCAGATAGAGAAGAGAATAATGCAGAGAAGAACAAACACCAATTTCTGGGCTTTCTTTCCCTTTAGGGTTCTTTTCATTTACTAACCTCCAATATGCTAATTCTGAGAGGCATCATATTTTATTCCCTTCGACAAGTCTAAAAATCTCTTTCCTTAATTACACATTGAAAAATGAGCCTACAGCACACAAGGTTTAAAAAATACTGTAGTGTACCCTGGCTGGTTCTCTTTAGCATTTTCTGGGACTCCCATTTTGGAGGTGTGCTGCTTCTGTGTTGTGCTCTGCTAGAATTAAATTGCAAAACACTCATGTTTTCTTCTCTGGCCTGTTTATGTTTGCCTGGCCATACAGCTTAAGAGAATGTAGTTCTTACACTAAAAAAGCGGAGGCAAAACCATGAAGAAACGTTGAGGCCAAGCATTTGAATTGTCTCCCTCCCAGATTTAAACTTGTCTTCAAAGATCTGGCAGCAGCACTGACACCATCATACATGCTAGGGGTGTGTGGTGAATCAAAGAAAAATTGTCCCTCTTGGCAAAATGCTCTTCTCAGGGAGCATGGCAGTTGCTGGCTCCACTGATGCTGGAGTTTCCAATCATGAAGCCAAGGGTCAACCCAGGCAGCACTGACGCTAGCTCATTTACTGCTCTGGGGCCTGGGGTTGGGAAAAAGGGGCAAAGGTGAACCACTTTCTTCCCAACAAGATGATTCATTTTAGTAGCTAACAGCCTGCTCCACTTTCCTAAGGTGAGAAAAAGCAAGCACGTTGACATTCCTGCCCACAATACCTTCTGTTATGTCCATGTGGTTACCTGGCATCATTTCCTTCTAGAGGAAATAAAAGACTGAAGTGGTTGTTCTGTTAAAGTTATCTGTTTTCTTTTCTACTTTATTTAGTGTTTTGGCCATTTTATTTCATCCTTATTTCTCGCATATGGCTGTATTAATTTATTTGAGAGAGATCTTAAGGTCATTAAAATTCATCTTTTGAAGGTCACAAACCTGCACTGTTGAATCCATAGTTATGAAGGAGTCTGCCTTTAACCTTTCTGATACATAGTCCATAAACTCTATAATGGCATATAGTACAGAGACAATGCTTTATTCAGCTATATCTTTGAAAAGTAATAATCAATGCTAGCACTGTTGGTAGTCCATCAAGAGAGAAAGTTTTCTAAGAGTGACTAATTCTACTCAATAATTTAAACAAGGCTTATATTCAGAATGACTGATAAAGACTAAGTTAATGCTATGCAACATTTTGTATAATATTGACGTTTTGTTCTAATCACACAGTTTAAGTGTATATTTACCAAAGGGGGTGAGGAAAAAAAACACATTACCATTTTTGGATGTGGATCCATCTAAATAAGCATTTTAATGCAGACATAAATATATATGTACACCAAAAGCAAATGCAACTGAATATCTTTCTGGCCACCAAAAAAACTGTAGGCATGTACTATTGAAATTAAAAATTAGACTTTAACCTCTAATGTATTTTTAAACATAATTAAAACATAGGAAACCAGCTGGGCTTATTATAGGTCCAGAATATTCTGAGTTAAACAGCATGTGTTTAAAAAAAAAAAAAAAAAGAATCCAATCATGCAGACTTTCTTTTTATTTTTCTGTAACCTTATTCAGTAATATTTAATTTCCAACAAGTACAGATTGCCAGCTGTTAACATCCTTTTACTGCAAGATAAGGATAAGAAATTTAATGCTGGTTGTTTTGTGTTTATGACTGTTGACCATAAATTACACACTGGTTATGGTTGAATATTTGTTAGCATTTTTCTTCCACTTGAAAACTTATTATAAATATGACAACATGCCTAATTTCCCGTGAAAAAGCATTAGTTGTTATTTTGAGAAACTACTTAGTTTGTTCAAACATCCTTTAGACTCTTTACAAGCAACTAAGTAAAACTAGAAATGGGACACTAAGAAAAGGTCTACAACACTTCAAACACACCATCTTATTCCATTCTGGTCAAATCTAAAACAGGAAATTTTGAGACATAAAGGGGAACCAATTTTTTGAAATAATGATCAGATTTAAACAATTTAGATAAATAAAGAAGTAATGCTATCTAGAGAAGAAGAGTTGGGATGGTCCAAACGTTAAGACAAGATAAAGGTTTGAGGTGATGGATATCCCAGTGACTTCTGATTTTATAATTACATGTTATATCCATGTATCAAAATATCACATGTGCTCCAAAAATAAATACAGCTATTAAGTATCAATTTTAAAAAGAAAGAAAAAAATTGTAGAGTAATACTATCATTAATTAATTTGAGACTGTAGTTTAAAACAAAAACAGACTTGTGGCAGGAGAAAATGAATAATCACCTTAAACTAAATCAGAGCTAGTTCGATAGAACATTGTTATATTTTGTATAGAATTTACTAATGAATGTTGTTAATTGCAATCTGATATATTAATAGACTAATCATCCTAATTAAAATAAACAATGGAACCAACAGGATCAAGTGCTTGCTTCTCTAAGTGGACCTTAAGAAAAAAAAGTGATATAAGGTATAGAAGACATAACTTCTGATGTTTCCTTTAGTCTTAGAAAGTTGTAACAATGGATAACTGAGTTTAATATGAAAAAGAAGATAGAGTAGTGTTAGGTGGTGAAAGTACTAAGTTCTTAGTTGCATAACCCATTTTTTTTTGGCTGACGTAGGATCAAAACAACCTAAGTAACATTTATATTAATAAGGAAATTTTTACAGTATAATGTAAAACACAGCATGGTAGTTTAAGAAAGTGGATTATAGTATACACCAGAATTAGAAATTTAGCAAAGCATTTAGGGGGAACAGCATTCATTCAGAACCACTAGAAGTAATGTAGAATAATAGATTCGAAGAGAAATGCAATCTTACATGATCATAGGAGCTGCTAAAACAATCTTGGTTTGGCTATTTCTTCTTCATTTGGTGCTAAGTGTGAAGTTACTGGATAGGCAGTCAGAGAGAAGGTGGGGGAAGAGCAGTGTGACAACTGGGGCTCCCAAGGAGCAAGCTAAAACTTGCTGTTTATCTCTCATTGAGATGAATCCATGATATGGTCTCTGATGATCCCCTTGCCCTACTCACACAATGATTTGGAGGTAGTAAAAGAAGAAATTTCAAGGGGACTGGCCTTTGGAATCATTTGTTGCCCAAATCAACAAGATGAGCTAGCAGATCTGCAGACACATATGATCTAAATCAGCCTCCCAAGAATAAATATGGCCACTGCTTCCTTTCTGCCTTCCAAATCTCACACACTTGTCTTGTGACCACCAGTCTGAACCAGAAACATTATTGGAAACATAGTTCAGCTTAGCAGATTGACACATTAAAAAGCCTGTTGAACAATGAGAACACATTGACATAGGGAGGGGAATGTCATACACGGGTGCCTGTTGGAGGGGTGGAGGGGTAGGGGAGGGATAGAAGGGGGTGGGGGGATTGGGGAGGGATAACATTAGGAGAAATACCTAAAGTAGATGATGTGGGGAGTGGATGCAGCAAACCACCATGGCATGTGTATACCTATATAACAACCTGCACGCTCTGTGCATGTACCCCAGAACTTAAAATATAATTAAAAAAATAAAAATAAAAAAATGCCACCACAGTGTCCTAGAAATCTCAACAGGAGTTACAGTTTGGTAAGTAAACTTCCACTTTAAAAGTCCTATGTCCTATATGGATTATTTTCTTACAGAATCAAAATGTATTATAAGTTACAGATCGTGATTCTGGGCTCAAATAGCCCTAGGGTCACTAGTAAATTTAATATAAATGAATTTAAAGGTTTTATTTACTCTGAGGTGTTCAGAATCACCAGTTGAG
Organism: Cacajao melanocephalus; assembly: GCA_963573385.1. Lineage (NCBI taxonomy): Eukaryota > Metazoa > Chordata > Mammalia > Primates > Pitheciidae > Cacajao > Cacajao melanocephalus. Next base: position 50,689 of record CAUYLG010070261.1, read on the forward strand.
AAGGTTCAGCATTTCTTTACTTATGGGCTACATTCTATACTGAAAAGTCTCTTGTTTTCTATTACTTTTCTCAGACAATCAAAATTCAAATAAATGATTTTGATTCTATTTTTATCAGAAAATATTAATAAGCAGACACCCTCATTTGTTAGACGACAAATATATTATCTTTAGCCTTTTGCTTTTCCTTTGGCCACTAGCTTCTTTGTTGTTTTCCCGTTGCCACTTAATTTTTTATTTTCTTCCACAAAGAAAAGAAAAATAAGAAAAAAAATACAGGGTCTTTCTACCACATAGTCTTCATTGATCTGGTCTAACTGTATCATAATTTTCTTTCATAAGGATCCAAATCTATTTCCATTTTTAAAGAGATCAACAAATTTTAGCAAATGCATTCTCATCCCTTCCCAATTGTACAGTAAGCTCTTTGCTGCAGATCTGCTATTTTAGAAAACTCTAGTTTAGATTGCTTCACTGATTGAACTTCCTTCTTTAACCTATATAAGACTTCTAAACAAATTAAAGACAGATTTTCCTCAGAGGGAATCAGTGTCAGGAGAGAGAGTGATTTTCATTTTCCTTCCCTCCTCAAAGGGGCGAGCACTTGGGGCTATAAACCACGAAGGTTCATCTGAGCAGCATGTGCCCAAGATAGCAGGTCTGTGGCAAATGGGCAGGGTGAGCTGATCCACTAGTGGATTAGGGCCAAATGGCTTTCTACCAAGACACTGTTATGTATGAGCCAAGATCCTCTCCAAGGTCACTTCATGCTATTGACACACTTGGAAAAGGAATTTGGAATACTTAAATTCATTCAATCACATTGCCTCATTAAAAAGGCAAGGCAGCTAAGTGAATTCACATTAAAGTTGCTAACTAAAGTTAACTTATAGAGAGGTATGAAAATTCCACTTTTGTCTCTGATAAGAAATTAGTCCTAAAGAGCTCTGCGTACGTGAAAAATACTATAGATCCTAAACAAATTTTAAGAACTAAACTAATTTCAGTCAAGGGTCTAATGTATGGCCCTCTGCCTCAGGAAATTTGTGCTAATACCATTTTAGAGACACACAAATATATGCGCATTCTGCAGAAGCTGTATTAAATCAAAGGGGCAAAAAAATTTCATAGACTTTTTGTTTTGAATGAGTAGAACTGTCTGTGCCACAGTTCAGAAATTAACTTTCCTTCAGTACTAATAATTGATTCTAATAAAATAAGATAAGTATATGATAACTTTAAAAAATAGAAAGAGTTAGAGAGCAACTTTATAAAAATAAATTCCTGATAATGGTTGATTTTTATATCATTTTATGTGCATTACAAAGGAAGCAATTTTTCTAAAGTATTACTTATTTTTCTTATATCTTCTATTGAAGATTTTTCTTATTCTCAATATTTTATTTTTTATACATTTTTTTCTCTTTTTTATGTACCAGTATTTCTCTATTTCACTCTTATAGCTCTATAGATGAATTTTAACTCTTAGAATACATTTTTTTCTTTTTTCTTCCAGTGCAGAAGGTATTCTCCATCTTAGTACCCTTCAAGATTTACTATTACGTGATTATTTCCTTTCCCTCCTGTTTCCTATTCCCAACATACAACACAGCCATTCTGTCACAGATATAAAATTAGTTTTGCTCAATGGATTTCTTGTCATGCATGTGCACAAAGCTTCATTTACCTTCAATTTAGGTTTTTGTTTTCCTCTGGTGACTCATTTTGCTGCATCTGTGTTTATTCTATAACCTGTGGATAAGGCATGTTTCTCTGGCAGGTTGCTGGCTGAGTGTCTGCTGTAGGCTGCCATGTGTTAGCAATTTTTAAATGCATTTCAGGGGTATTCCATCCTCTGCATTAGATATTACTGCTCTTTACATAATTCCTATGTGGTAGCTTGTTTGTTTATCTCAGGGATTTGTTGTCATTTTTATTGTTGTTAATTCATTTAGTATATCACAGATGCTTTTGTTGTATTCCCAGTGGTAAATAGATACAAGTCTTACTGATTGTGGTAAAATAGATCAGATATTTAGTTATGATTACTGGTTTTCCCCTTTTCCAATGCTAAATGTGGCCATAATGCTTTATTTTCTGTTTTGTTTTGTTTTTCTGATCTTTTGTAAAATTTACTCAGTACATTTGGTCTTCTTACATAACAGTGGAAACCCATTCCAGCCACAAGCTTTTCATAAACAGTTCACAGGCTATTGTTTTCAAGTGGATTGCTACTTAAATGTCTTTGAGATATTTTTCTTTCTGAATAACTGCATTATGTAGCCTATGTTATAAATTAGTATTGTTTAAATACTTCTTAAAACATGAGTCTTAGTTTCAGAGCTTATTTGGTTAAGGTGTAGGGTTAGTAGCCAGAGAGGAAAGCAGCTTATGCAATAAGAGTTGGCACAGAAAAAATGTATTGGCCAATTTTGGAGCTTGCTTAAATCTTGTGTTTTTGATATTTGAGACAGCAAAGAAATTTTAAAATAATTAGATTTAATTTTTGTATTTAAGCTTAGATGGTTACCAAACAAGATTGTTCACATACATAAAGAGAGAATTGCTAACAGTCAAGGGGGTTGTTTAATAACTCCTTTTCTTGGCAAGGCTATTTGATTCTGAGAGAAAATGGCTAATCACAAATTATTCATTGCTTGGAAATACCTCAAAACAACCATAGGGAAGTAGAATTGCTTCAACTGTGAAACTGGGGAATTGCTTTTGTCCCACTGTGACCCCTGTTCCAATTTCAAAGCTTGTTCATCCTGTCACATGAACAATAATTTTTAAAAATCTCACTGTGTCAAAACCGTGGCTCTTCCTTGTGTATTTGGTGATGTTAATTGGTGTACTGAATAAACCCAAAAAAGTCCACAATGACTTAAAAATTGCATCACTTTCCTACGGATGCTGAGACAACGTGCCACAAACTGAGTAGCTTAAAACAATACAAATTTATTCTCTCACTGTTCTAAATGCTAGAAGTTTGAAATCAAGGTATTGATAGAGCCATGCTTCCTCCAAAGCTGCTAGAGAAGCATCCTTTCTTGCCTCTTTCAGCTTCTGGTAGCCAGGTATTCCTTGGTTTATGGAAGTGTTACTCCAGTCTCTGGTTCAATATTTATGGCTGTCTTCCCATTGTGTCTGTCTTCATGTCTTTACATGATGTTCTCTTTGTGTGTCTATGTCTATGCCCAAGTTTCCCATTCCTTCTAAAGACACCAGTCATATTGGATTAATGGCCTACCATATTCTAATATAACCTCATCTTAACTAATCACATTTGTAACAGCCCTATGTCCAAATAGATCACATTCTGAGCTACTGGGGATTATGATTTCAACATGTCATTTTGTGGGGAAACAATTTAACCCAAAAGAAACACTAGGAAGTTTATTTCTTGCTAAGGTAACCTGCTGTGTGGATAAAAGAGATTGACAGGGTTATTCTCCGTAGTCACTCAAGACCAGACTAACAGAAGCTCTGACATCATCAAAACATGGTTTCCAATGATACCTTGGAATGTACAACCATATCAGACTTCCAGAAAGGATAAAGAATATAGAGGGCAATGAGTAAAAGAGTTTTACAGGCCAGGTGTGGAAATAACAACTGAAACTCCTGTTCACAATAAATTGGCTAGAAAGATAAGGAAGCCTGGGAAATGTGGTTTAGCTGTGCATCCTTAATGAAAATAAGAATATGGGTCTTTTTCTGAGCAGAAGGGAATCTCTTACTCTTCTGTAGAATTGCATTCTAGGGCATTTTATGAGAGAAGATGAACATTATCCTATATAATTGGGGTAACCATATTTCCTGGATTCCCTAGGACTACCTTGATTTATGCATACTGTCTTCAAACAATTATTAATAGCCCTTTCACTTTTTCTAAAAACCGACTTGATGTGATGATTTGGTTAATAATTTATATGGTCATCATATCACATGAGAAGCCAAGGAGGAGAATTATCCATTTTTGTAAAAGAATATATCAAGCAAGCCTATTGAAAACAAGAAATCAACTCACTGTGCTCCTCAAGGAAAAACATTTTGTTCAATATGTTTCCAATTCTACTAAAATTGGATTTGGCAAGATTTTGGACTGTATGTCTTTAGCATTCTTTAAACTGGAATGGCTAAAAAGGTGTTTAAAACACTTGAGTACAAATACATACCTGTCTAGAAAATGTATCCTTTAAAATGCATTTCTAAGTCACCTCAAAAATAGTAGTGGCCCCTATATTACTGTCTTATCCAAACTCCAAATAAATATGTCTTGGTGCTTTGTTAATAAAAGTTATTGCTATCATTTTCTTTGGTTTTTGAGACACGGTCTTGCTCTGTTGCCCAGGCTGGAGTGTAGTGGTGCTATTATGGTTCACTGCAGTCTTGCCCTCACAGACTCAAGCCATCGTTTCACCTCAGCCTCCCAAGTAGCTGGGACCACAAGTGTGCATGTGCACCACCATGCCTGGCTATTTTTTTTCTTTTTTAATTTTTTTTTTTTTTTTTTTTTGTATAGATGGAGTCTTCCTGGGCACAGGCTGGTCTTGAACTCCTGGCTCAAGTGATCTTTCCACCTTGGCCTCCCAAAGTACTGGGTTTACAAGATGTTAGCCACTATACCCAGCCTAATAAAGTTTTTGATAGGTCATCATTTTAGTGACTGTGAAGGCAGAAAAAGACTTCCTAAGAGAAATCTAGTATCAAGCCCCTAAATTATTGCAATTCTGCTTATGTGAATTAAGTTTAGCTTTACTTTGTAAAAGCACATATTGACGTGTTCTTGAGATTGTCTGTCTTTCTTTGAGATGCTATGACAAAATATCATAGAATGGGCAGAATATAAACAACAGAAATTTATTTCTCACACTTTTGGAGGCTATGAGGTGCCAGATGCAGTTTCATTGCCTGATGAAAGTCCAACTTCCTTTTTGTTGTAACCTCATAGGGGGGATGGGTGAGGATTCTCTCCAGGGTCTCTTTCATAAAGACACTAATTCCATTAATGAAGGCTTTGCCCTCATGATCTAATCACCTACCAAAGGTCTCAGCACCTAATACGATCACATTAAGAATTTGAATTTTAAACTATGAATTTTAGGATGCACAAACATTCAGACCGTAGCTTCATCCTTGGAATTTCTTCAATCCTCCTGAGATTCCTCATCATCATGAAATGTTCTATTCACTGCATATACTATATTTAAGAAACAAAGTATGCCCCTTCATTTTAAAAATAAGTGCAAGTATTAAAAGATCTTGAAAGAACTCATTTATCTTTTGCTATACCTCTATGGAGTGCTTTCATAGTTCTGTCGCCAATCCCTTGATAAAAAAGAACTCAAAAACTCTGGAATTTGAGCTTTAACTATCCTGTAGAGGATTCAAGGAAGCATGCTAAAAACCTTATAATAGATAATAAGATTTAAGTTTGTTTTCATAAGACAACTGCACAATAAAGTCTATATATATGTACTTGCCTTTATATAAATAATTCACTTAAGAATTCAAGCATATGTGTCAAAGGCATGATTGGGAATATGTTTGCCATTAAATATTTTGTTGAGAGTCAATGCACTGTTTCATTCAGGGATTTCATGGGAGAGTTTACAGTAATTGTGCATTCTTGCCAATATCTCTCAACTGACAATGAAACACAACTGAAAGGCTTTAGTTTATTCACTGGCTGCAAACAGAAATTTTCTGAATGTCCTCCTGAGTCTTATACAAGTGTCCTCTGGTATTATGCTGGGAAAAAAATCTTATTCCATTTATTTTATAATTGCTTGAAAATTTGAAATAGTTTGTCCTTGACAGCTATCCAAGAAAATAGAGACAGCATTTTGCACAGTAACAATAATGCCACCAGTGGTTTCAAATGTAGTAGACTTAAAAATACCTCTCTCATTGCAATTATAGATATATCATTCAGTTAGTATCCTATAAATTTGGATCATAAAAATATGCTCAATACACACGCCAAAATGTTTTCTTTAGAAGACATTTAGACGAGTTCTTGATTACAAAAAAAAAAAAGGAAAAAAAGAAAGGAAAAAAGAATAAAAGCAAGCAAGGAAGGAAAGAGAAAAAAGTCAAATAATTGAATGGGAAGGGAAAAAATTAAATAATTGATGATAACAGTAGGTTTTATACTTTTGCTCTTAGCACTGTGAAAAAAAAAAGGTAGAATACTGAACCAGAAAAAAGTGACTTTATATCTACAATTTCATTGACATGTATTCCATATCTACTGTAACAGCAATTAACATATTTTTCATTGATATAATTTTGTGAGTCATTGAGATGTGTAATTAGCACTCAATATTAACAGGTAAATTTGTAATCCAGGTACAGGTAATTGCAACAGTCAGTTATTTAATCACTCCATTCTGCGCAGGTCTCCAGATTTTCTGAGCACATACTTTGGAAGAGCACTTTAGAAAATAAATTTCTCATTTCTAATCCTATGTGACTCTCACAGAGGTGCGATTTTTAAAGGGTATACATAGAATCAATTAAGATGCGCAGAATGAGTAATGTGTATGATTTGAGTGCTAATGATGCATAAAATAATTTTGGACATTTGTTTGATAAATGTTTCACAAATGGATTTAGATGCCTTACATACTTGTTGAAAACATACATTATTAAGCAAATACTAAAAAAACCATTTCACAAACGTTTAAAGAGGAAAGTGTCACCTTCAAAACCTTATTTTTAGATACTCGGAGTATGAGTCACATTGAATTTTGCATCCAAGACCTCATGAGCAAAATCGGCTATAAACTTCATCTTATTTTTGTTGTCTTTTCTCTTTCAGAAAATATTTTTGAATGGCTCCCAAGTTATTCTTGTCTAAATCCACCATTCTCCTGTAATATTCTGCCTCACAAAGTAAATTATAAATATGGCTGACAAATAATGGCATCCATTTTTAACTCAGCCCTAATCAATACTGAAATTGTGTTATCATCACTAAATGGGCACCTGCTTATGAGTAATGTGGTGTTGGTAACATTGCTTATATTTATTAAGCACCACTACTGTCCAGGAACTCCGCTAGGGGCACAGATGCATGTTGGAAAAAACCTAGGCTATTTAGTCAGATAGACTTGGTTTCGGAAGTTAGTGTCTTCATTTACTACCTGTGTGTATGTTAAGACACCAGGGTTTTCTTGAGATTCTTTGAACCTTAGTTTCCTCATCTTTAATCTATTTTAAATTCTACATAGATAGGAGAGTCTGAAGATAAATAAAATGTACTGAAGTGTTTTCCATGAAGTGAATATTCAAATATTAGTTCTAGCTCATTCCCGCTTTCTACTTTTTTCTATATTATCCATTTCTTTTCTTTTCAAGATTATATTGCAGAGATTTATAGATTTTCTCACTTTCTGCTTACATATTTTTTTATGAATGCAAGAAAAGCCAGAGAATGTTCAATTCTATTTCAAGGACTTTACTCTCAAAGAAATTTCTACATTTTCTCCTGAATTGCCACTACTATGGTTCTATGGTCTACACGCAATGTTTGTTTGTTTTTATTTTGCACTTCTGTATTCTGTGTGTTTCTTTGTAGCATGAAGTTTTCCCCTATTTTATTTTTTTCTGTGCTCCAGATTTATGCTCAATAAAGTACTTTTTTAGTATTCACCTTCTATTTATCCAATTGTTTTTGGCCATAATCTAAGGAAAATCCCATGGCTTCCTAGTCAATGGAATTGACTAGCAATCCTTTTTTGTTCTAGTGATTCCCCTGACTACAGAAAAACTATGCTTGGCTTTTTCTTAGTTCCTTCTGTGGTATGAAAGTTGTAGTTAATTTTTGGAACATGTTCTCCCCAATGTAACATATAGTAAACATTTTTAAGGGCTGTAAAATGTGCCTTAACATTTTTAATGGCTATGTATATATAATGAGTTATAATTAAGACCATCTTGGTCTATATGATTTTCTATTATTTGCTATTACAAACATCACTAAATATCTGTTAAGCTTATTTGCCCATATTTAAGAATGTTAGTTGTCAATTGAGACAGTTCTCATTTATTAAAGATATTTATCTAATTTAATATTTTTTCAAATATTTTTTTCCAGATTGTCTTTTGTCTCCTTGGTTGATTTTGTTTTTGTTGCTTTTGTGGTTTGTTTTATTTAATGTACTCAAGTGGTAAGTCCTTTTTATTCCTGTCAGTCAATATTCTCTGTAATATTCAACTTTGGAATACTGTTAATATCTTTCTCAATTAAGATTTTTAAAATTTTTATCACATATAGAGTTTCAGTAATATAATTGTTTCATTTTTAAAAATTATTTAAATATTGTCTATCCAAATTAAATTCACTGTAGAGTATTAAGTAGAATTTTAAGTCTCCATGTATTCATGTATTAACAAAAGCATTTACTATTTTAAATTATCATGCTGATTTCAAATGTAGCTTTGAGCAAATGTTGTATGTGTGTGTGTGTATATGTTTGTGTTCACATAAATACATCTCCTTTCAAATTGCTATGTTGTATTTATCTATTTCTTTTTGTGCTAATTTTATACCACTTAATTATTATACTTTTAAATAATTGTTATATATATATTATATATAGAAACACACTTCACCTCATTAATATTCATTTTTTTTCTTTTTTTTTTTTTTTTGAGATGGAGTCTCCCTCTGTCACCCAGGCTGGAGTGTAGTGGTACCATCTCGGCTCACTGCAACAACCACTTCCTGGGTTCAAGCAATTCTCCTGCTTCAGCCTCCCAAGTAGCTGGGACTACAGGTGCATGCCACCATGACCATCTATTTTTTTTGTATTTTAGTAGAGATGGGGTTTCAGCATGTTGCCCAGGCTGGTCTCGAACTCCTGAGTTCAGGCAATCTGCCAGCCTCAGCCTCCCAAAGTGCTCGGATTGCAGGCAAAAGCCACACCCAGTCTAGTATTCATTTTCAACTTTGTCTTCACTACATTCTTGTGTTTATAGTAAACATTTAAATTTAAAAAGAATTTTTTTTAGCTATTATATTTGAGAAAGTTGATATTTTTACCGTAGTTATACTGTATCTTTCCATTTCCTCAAGTTCTCAGTATTCTTTATGTTTTTCTTCATTTAGAGATTTAAGTTAATTTAATTTTTCCTATGTCTTTTAAAATTTCCTTCTCAGAACTTATTGTTATTATATAGAAAACTATAAATTGTGAACACATGAAGTTGTTTTACATCTATCAGGAGTCTGAATCCTGAGTCAAATTTTTAATAGCTATGACAAATACATTATAGTGCCTTTCCTCACTCTTGGGTAACATTGCAGACCAACTTCCTCTAAACAGGGAAATCTTAATCAAAAACAACATCTGTTTTCGCTACAGTTTCAACTCAAATATAGAAACAAAATAACCAAAACTTTAAACCTAAACACATTTTGATTGTGAGCAAATTATCTGACCTTTCCATGCTTCAGACTCTTCATCCGGAAAAGAAATTAAGGAAAGTGCCAAACTCTTACTTAATTTTGTTGCAAAGTTTAAAATAATCATAAAGCAAAGCACATACATTTAAATATCAATAAGTATTAATTTTGACATTAATATTATTATTAACATTGTTAAGAAAGTCAGAGGTCATTTTTATCATCCATTCAATTGTCTATTTGAATTCATTAAAACTTTTAATTTCAGGAGATAGAAACCTAAGGCTCATGACCTCCACTCCAAAAGCCATATGGATCGGGATCAATAGTTTTAGTAAGATGCTCATCAATTATGTGCAGAAGACAATGATCATAAAACAAGTTGGTAGCTTTTTATGGGGTCAAGGGAACAGAGTCTCGCTCTGTTGCCAGGCTGGAGTGCAGTGGCATGAACTCAGCTCACTGCAACCTCCGCCTTCCCAGTTCAGGCAATTCTCTTGCCTCAGCCTCCCGAGTAGCTGGGATTACAGGTGTGTGCCACCAAGCCCAGCTAATTTTGGTATTTTTAATAGAGACAGGATTTCACCATGTTGGCCAAGATGGTCTTGATGTCTTGACCTCGTGATCCACTCGCCTCAGCCTCCCAAAGTGCTGGGATTACAGGTGAGAGCCACTGCGCCTTGCCACAGGTTGGTAGCTTTTATTGGAACAATATCTTGTTCATTTTTAAAATTATATATAAATAAAAATATATACATAATTGTATGTAAATGTAAAATTATGTATTATATAAATAAAAACTTATTTCAGATTTTTATCTTTTACAACTTTCTACTTGTCTTCTGTAATACAATGTGCTTTTTTCTAATCTATTGAATTGAATTCTTAGTTCACTTATTTTAATTATTTTGTCATTAAAAGTATTTAAAATTACAATTTGAATTTTTTGAAAACAGCTATTATGGCAACTCATATGTTTAGATATGAAGAGTTCTCAATACCTTTATCACCATAATAAGCTGAAATTGTAGTTATAATTTTCATTTTGAAGGAAGAAATGTTTAGAAGCCTAACTTTTTTAAGTTTTTTGAGTCATTTAAAAAGTAATCAGCTATTATTTCAAATTTTATTGAATTTCCATCAGAAATTTTGCCTACAATATCAGTCTCTGGAACTATATTGAGGTATTGAGGCATGCTCAATTATTACCCAATGTTCCATCTACAAATATATATTTAGCATTTTTTAAATATATTTTTTAATATAAAAAAGTTTAAAATTTCAAATTAGTTCAGAATTCTAGTTATTCTGTTACCTTTCTGAGAATCATTTGAATTTGAGCCTTGCAAGCTTGTGACAATTAAAATAAACTTCCTTATCTTTGTCTTCCCTTTTTGTAGGAAGGTTCTTTTGATATGATAATACCTGCTTTCAATGGTCACTCACCAGTCTACACAGAAAACAGTCATTACAAACTGCATTACCTCCACATCATGACAACTAAAACTCTAAACTCCTTATAGGATGAGTAAAAGATAATAAATAGCTATAGGTTTTCTGTCTTAAGAATTGTCAGTCTTTATGTTAATCTTTACGTGTGTTTTTCCTAACACTCTGAAATCGATATTATATAGTCAACATTTTACACGTGGGATAAGCACTCTTGTAAGTATTATGTCATAATACGTGCTAATTCCATAGTATTAATCAGGTTGCTTATATTCACCCTCAGTCTAGCAATAAAATTTGTGACTCAGAAACAAAACAAAAATACGAAGTAGCTGCTAACTATGTAAAATTGACACTAGAAAATGTTAAGTAGATAAATTGCCTTAAAAAATGTGTTGATATCCTGGGCTAAGCAATTTTAGTATTACTTCTTTAAGTTTTTATCACTGTAAAAACATATAAATCTAAAATAATAAAACCAGTGGTGAACAATTCAGCCTCTGCTTTATTTTAACAAATCCTCAGTAACATTTCTTCTTTCTTAAAATGATAATTTTCCTATTGGTGGTTTTTGGGTAACTACTATAAATGACTTAATATTATATGATTTAATAGTTTTATGATTTTATGATTTAATATTTTGAGTAGTTAGGAAGTTATAGATAGTAATTAATCAACCAATATGCCACCTAAGGACTTTAAACAGATATTGGCATTCTAAAGCTGACTGTCCAGAAATTAAATAATAATTGTCTAGCTTACTGTCTCTATACAACTACATATATTTTTTGCTTATGTCTCTACTTTCTCTCCCTCCCTCTCATTTATCTTTTTCTGTCATCAATTATTTCTCTTTTATTCTTCCCTATAGAGTCCTATGGAAATGAAGTAGATGATTGAACTTCGATGTATTTGCTGAGTAAATTGTTATATTTTTCATCATTTATTTTTAAAAATAGGTGAGTGGAAGGACGTTGGTATTTCCTTTTACAAAGAGGGCCCAAGAAAGAGTTATCATTAGATGTCATTTTCTGTAAATCATTGATTCTCTACAATCTCTATTAAGGGGGTAAGTAATTAATATTCTGGTTGCTATGCCAGCCCTTTCTGCATTTAAGTCCATTTTGATGCAAATTCTTTTAAACTCAGCTAAATTTTAGCGAAGTATTTTTGTGCTCTCCAAAATTCTTAGTTGTTTTTCCTGTGCTATATTGTTAAGAACCATATTTTCCCCATTGTATTAATCGAATTATTCTCCCTTCTGTGCAATACTTTGCAGCTTGACATAGGTAACAGTTGACAAGAAGCACAGCATATAAAATTCTTTTATACAAGCTGAGTTATTGTTACACTTGCTTCTTTGTTTCAAACCTCCATGATTCCAGTTTTGCTCCTCCCCTTTTTCTGTATCATTAAACATTACCTCTCCCTGTAAAAATTGTTTACAGTTACTCTCAGGAGGTACTCTAATAATTTTTAATACTAAAGTTTACTGCCTGGAGACATTGTTTCATAGGTAACAAAATACAAGCTAAGTTCCCATTGTTAGGTGAAAAATACTCCTTTTTATTGTCCTCATCTTTTTTCCTCAAATGCACTACAAATTGCCTTTATGGCATATCATTATAGAGCAGCTTCTTTGATGCAGTTGACTGAATAAAATAAAAATCTTTTATATCTAAAGATAGCTTTTGCCTAAATTCAACTAAGGCAGTATTTCTTTATTAAATAATACTTAAGATATTTTAATTAAAATATTTTAGTATAATATGCTTCTATATTTTGTGTAATTACAACTGCATCAATCATTTCAGGAATCATAGTAAAATATTAAAATTATAGAACTATGGTTTCATAATATAGAATATAGTATATTAAAACCCTTTTCTAATATACTTTTTAAAGTATGCCTTTGTTGTAATGCCATTTATGCATCCAGAAATTCTGCCTGTTAGAAATGATTTTATATTCATTACCAAAGCTTAATCTAGACATACTGGGAAACCTATGTAAATGCTATTTAAATTTAATAATTGACTGGATAACTTTATTAGGATAATAATTGATTGGATAAGTTTATTAGGTATATCCCTAAGAATCAAGGTCAAAATATATTAGATGATTTTTAAAAACTTAATTATTATTACTATTTTTTCTAATTGAATTTTTTCGTATCAGGTAATGTGTCAAATTTTTTAATAGTATGTGATGTATATCTAACATAAAGCTGTGAGTCTTGTTTCTTGCTATTATGATAGACTCTATTATCTGTGGGACATCTCATGGGCTACTATACAGAAAAGTTTAATTTCAGATTGAGTGTAATTTCTCTTAACTATCTTTAGCTTTTTCTCATAACTGAGGTACAATTCACCATAGTGTGTGGTTATGCATACCCAGTTGAGTGGTCTTAGGATATCTCACAAATTCTTCTAGAATATCCTAAGTATTCAGTTACTTATTCTAAAGCTCCTTTCAGAACAGAGTCTCTTCACAACAACCAACTGAATAGATACATTGGAAACTACCTGAAAATTCCCCTATAAAATTAGACAAATTGTATCTATTTGTGGTTTCGTTTGCTAATGTACAAATTGACAGCGGCGGATGTCTAGGGATTCATTGAGGTGGCAGTGTACCATGGCAGAAATAGATTGCTCATTTGCTTGATGGATGGACATAGAAAAGCAAGCACTCTGTGGAAGATTTCCCTAAAGGTGACTGTTGTTTATGGCTGTGCGTGTGAATGGAGGAATCTTTGTCTGGCTGAGTGACTTGGCTGCTGAATTGGAAGCAATAACTGCTATGCTGGGCAGAAGATTTAGAGATGCCATGCACTCTCTGCTACTACACTTTTAACCAAGAAAGCATCCATTGCATCCAGAACAAAATACAAATTTACATTTCTGTAATGACAATATGGCACCTGAAAAATGGAAAGTTTTCTATTAAATGCATAACAATAAATATCTTCATACCATAATAATAGTTTCCTATCCTGCTATTAAGTTTGGCTTCACCTTGAAGGCTTCCAAGGCATTTTTCCATGAAAATTCTGCCACAAATCTATGAGGATTATAAGTAACAAACCTTAAGGAATCACTGTTTCTCACAAGGGCTACTTAATGGCCTAGAAATCATAGTAGTGGTATCACTTGACTCAGATATGATTGCTTAGAAGATATAGACTCCATTTGGATTCAAATGGACTGATTTTAATATAGATCTGTTCTACCAGTTCCTAGTTACTCAGGAAACTGTGGTAATGTGTGCTTTATACTGCGTGCAAGGAGTTATCAGTCTATCAATCCATCTGTCTTTTAAAAATTTGGAACATTAGAAAAAGTAATTCTATCTCATCTTTTCATCAAATTCTAGGCAACTCTTGATTTAGCAGTTTTAGATCTCTTGAGATGAAGATTTTCAAGACTTCACTAAATGTACAAAATAATTGATAAAATTTTACTATTTCAAAAATGTTATTATTTCCAAAACTATTCTAAATTTTGTTGTTATTACATACTGTTCCCTTTTCCACTGATGATTCAGTTAATTTATTTCTACTACCACCCTCTAAAAGTGAATAACTGCTTAACAGATCCCTGAAGCAATTTGTGCACACCTTTTAATACCGTATATTTTATTGACTACATGGTCCTTAGATTTTCTATTATTCAAATTATGTACATGCATACCTTTTAGGCACTAAAGTACTAACAATTTATAGGTATAATTTTAAGTTAGATCTTATATATGACAACTCCCTATGTGAAAGTGGGAAATGCATTGAGTTACAAAATTAAAAGTTAACTTGTTCTAGTCAGACTAGTAATGGAAGTAAGGAATATTTCATTTATATATTTCAAAAATGAGATAAGTATATGTTTTATATTTTATTAAATAATAGACTAATAAAAGAGTGACCTATAAAAAGAGATAAAACAGTATTCTTTTCTTGAAATATGTGCTTTGTGAAGGTTTCAGATAAGCTCTTCTTTGCATAGTGATAGATGTTAAGAAAAATGTTTTTAGTATTAAGAAAACTAATGCCTTTTTCTTTAGGGTTTCATATATATATAATGATATATGTATCTATATAATATGCATGTATTCTTGTGTATGTATTTCTAATACCTAGAAAATTAGCCAGGTGCATACTTATTATCTAAACATTTTACTATTGAATTAAAAATCCTATTGTTAAACTATGATGATACATGTTTTCACTTTGTGTTTTACTGCAAAATATTCTATAGAACTTCAGATTATGAAACTATAATCTAGTGCATGAAACCAATGTCATCTATATTGACAGAATTATATTAAGTGTATAACTCAATTTCAATTAAGGTGAACTGTAAACTGTTGAGTGGTGAGGAAGGTGCCTGTGATATCACTGTGTTCCTCAAAATGTACTATACACAATAAGCACATAATAAATATCTTATGAACAGATTGAATTTGGGATGATATTATGCACCTTTGCTTCTACAATGAACCATGTGATAGTATATCTAAAGGGAAAGGTTAAAACAATTAGCCAAATATGCCATGAAAATAAGCTATATTTGAAGAAGACCCTGCAAGCAGCGTGTACACCGTTGGTATAAATATCTGATATGGTTTTGTGTCCCCACCCAAATCTCAGCTTGAATTGTAATCCCCATGTGTTAGAGCATGGTAGGAGATTTATTTATAATATCTATGTAACATTTAATATATATATATAATTTTATATTTTATTTATTTATTTGATTTGATTTATTTACATTTAATTTTTAAAATTTTATGTATTATATATATTGTTTATAATTATGGGAATGGAATCTCCCTTGTTGTTCTTGTGATGCTAAGTTCTCATGAGAGCCGATGGTTTTAAAGTGCAGCACTTCCCACCTCAGTCTCTTTCTCTTGACCCCATGTAAGATGTGTGCCTCGCTTCCCCTTCACCTTTGCCATTATCATAAGTTTCCTGAAGCCTCTCAAACCATGTGAAACTGTAAGTCAATTAAACTTCTTTCTCTTGTAAATCACCTAGTTGAAGGTAGTCTTTTATAGCAGTGTGAAAATAGACTAATACAGAAAATTGGTACTGGAATTTGGGGGCACTGCTATGAAGATAACTGAAAATGAGGAAGTGACTTTGGAACTGGGTAATAGGCAGAGGTTGGAATAATTTGGAGGGCTCAGAAGAAGACAGGAAGATGTGAGAAAGTTTGGAAATCCCTAGGGACTCGTTGAATGATTTTGACCAAAATGCTGATAGTAATATGGACAATGAGGTCCAGGCTGAGGTGGTCTCAGACGGAGATGAGTAACTTACTGGCAACTGGAGCAAAGGTCACTCTTGATATGCTTTAGCAGAGGGACTAGCAGCATTGTGTCCCTGCCCTAGAGATCTGTGGAACTTTGAACTTGACAGAGATAATTTAGGGTATCTGGCAGAAGAAATTTCTAAGCAGCAAAACATTCAAGATGTGACCTGGCTTTTTCTTAAGGCATACAGTCATATGCTTTCATAAGTATGCCAACCCAAAAGAGATGGTGTGAAATTGGAACGCATGTTTAAAATGGAAGAGGAGCATAAAAGCTTAGAAAATGTACAGCCAGACCATGTGGAAGAAAAGAAAAACTGATTTTCTTTTTTAAATTTAATTTAAAGTTCTGGGATGCATACGCAGGATGTGCAGGTTTGCTACATAGGTAAATGTGTGCGATGGTGGTTTACTGCACCTATCAATTTGACACGTAGGTATCAAGCTCCACGCGCATTAGCTAGTTTTTTTTTGATGTTCTCCCTGCCCCAACCCCCTACAGGCCCCAGTGTGTGTGTTGTTTCCCTCCTTGTGTCCATGTGTTCTCATTGCTCAGTTCCCAATTATAAGTGAAAATACTCTGTGTTTGGTTTTCTCTTCCTGTGTCAGTTTGCTGAGAATAATGGCTTCCAGCTCCATACATGTTGCTGCAAAGGACGTAATCTCATTCCAATTTTTTGGCTGCATAGCATTCCATGGTGTATGCGTACCACATTTTCTTTATCCATTGTATCACTGATGGGCATTTGGGTTGGTTCCATGTCTGTGCTATTGTGAATAGTGCTTCAATGAACATATGCATTCATGTGTTTTTATACTAGAATGCTTTATATTCCATTGGGTATATACCAAGTAATAGGATTGCTGGGTCAAATGGTATTTCTGGTTCTAGGTCTTCGAGGAATCACCACACTGTATCCCACGATAGTTGAATTAATTTAAATTCCCACCAACTGTGTAAAAGCATTCCTATTTCTCCACAGCCTCATCAGCATCTGTTGTTTCTTGACTTTTTAATAATCACCATTCTAACTGGAATGACATAATATCTCAGCATGGTTTTGATGTGCAATTCTCTAATGATCTGTGATGTTGAGCTTTTATTCATATGTTTGCTGGCCACACAAAAGTCTCCTTCTGAGAAGCTTCTGTTCATATTGTTTGCTAACTTTTTAATGGTGTTGTTTATTTTTTTTCTTGTAAGATTGTTTAAATTCCTTGTAGATTCTGGATATTAGACCTTTGTCAGATGGATAGATTGAAAAATTTTTCTCCCATTCTATAGGTTGTCTGTTCACTCTGATGATAGTTTCTTTTGATGTGTAGAAGCTCTCTAGTTTGATTAGATCCCATTTGTCAATCTTTACTTTTGTTGCAATTGTTTTTGATGTTTTAGTTATAAAAATCTTTACCTCTGCCTAAGTTTTAAATGGCATTGCCTAGATTTTCTTCTAGAGTTTTTATAGTTTTGGGTTTTACATTTAAGTCTTTAATCCATCTTGAGTTAATTTTTGCATAAGGTGTAAGGAAAGGGTCCAGTTTCAATTTTCTGCATATGGCTAGCCAGTTTTCCCAGCGCCATTTATTAAATAGAAAATCCTTTCCTCGTTGCTTGTTTTTGTCAGGTTTGTTGAAGATCAGATAGTCGTAGATGTGTAGTCTTATCTCTGAGATCTCTATTCTGTTCCATTGGTTTATGTGTGTGTTTTTATACCAGTACCATGCTATTTTGGTTACTGTAGCCTTGTACTGTAGTTTGAAGTCAAGTATGATGATGCCACCAGTTTTGTTTTTTGATTAGAATTTTCTTGGCTATTCAGGCTCTTTTTTTGTTCCATAGGAATTTTAAAGTAGTTTTTTCTAATTCTGTAAAGAATGTTAATGATAGTTTAATGGGAATAGCATTGAATCTATAAATTATTTTGGACAGTAAGGCCATTTTCATAATATTTAATCTTCCTATCCATGATTGTGGAATGATTTTTCATTTGTTTGTGTTCTCTCTTATTTCCTTGAGCAGCGATTTGTAGTTCTCTTTGAAGAGGTCTGTCACTTCCCTTGTTAACTCTATTCCTAGGTATTATATTCTCTTTGTAGCAATTGTGAATGTGAATTCATTCTTACTTTACCTCTCTGCTTGTCTATTGCTGGTGTATAGGAATGCCTGTGATTTTTGCACATTGATTTTGTATCCTGTGATGTTGCTGAAGTTGCTTATCAGTTTAAGGACCTTATGGGTTCAGATGATGAGGTTTTCTATATATAGAATTATGTCATTTGTAAACAGAATCAGTGTGACTTCCTCTTTTCCTATTTGAATATGCTTTAGTTATTTCTCCTGCTTAATTGCCCTGGTCAGAACTTTTAACACTATGTTGAATAGGAGTGGTGAGAGAGGGTATCCTTGTCTTGTGCTGGTTTTCCAGGGGAATGTGTCCAGCTTTTGCCCATTCAGTATGGTATTGGTTGTGGGTGTGTTACAAATGGCTTTTATTATTTTGAGGTATGTTTTATCAATACCTAGTTTATTGAGAGTTTTTAAAATTTAATTTAATTTTATTTTTGAGATGGAGTCTCACTCTATTACCCAGGCTGGAGTGCAGTGGCACGATCTCGGCTCACTGCAGCCTCCGCCTCCCAGGTTCAAGCAATTCTCCTGCCTTAGCCTCCTGAGAAGCTGGGATTACAGGCATGTGCCACCACACCTGGCTAAATTTTGTATTTTCAGTAGAGATGCGGTTTCACCATGTTGGTCAGGCTAGTTTTGAACTCCTGACCTAGTGATCCACCCACTTCAGCCTCCCACAGTGCTGGGACTACAGGCCTGAGCCACCACACCCAGCCAAGAGCTTTTAACATGAAGGATTGTTAAATTTTATTGAAGGCCTTTTCCATATCTCTTGAGATAATCATGTACTTTTTGTCTTTAATTCTGTTTATGTGTGATGAATTATGTTTTTTGATTTGGATATGTTGAACCAGCTTTGAATCACAGGGATGAAGTCGGCTTGATCTTGGTACATAAGCTTTTTGATGTGCTGCTGGATTCAGTTTGCCAGTAATTTACTGAGGATTTTTTCATCAATGTTCATCAGGGATATTGGTCTGAAGTTTTCTTTTTCTGTTTTATCTCTGCCAGGTTTTGGTATCAGGATGATGCTGGTCTCATAAAATGAGTTAGGGATTAGAACGATTCCTCCTTTTCAATTGTTTGGAATAGTTTCAGAAGAAATTGTACCGGCTCCTCTTTGTATCTCTGGTAGAATTCAACTCTAAATTCATCTAGTCCTGAGATTTTTATTGTTGTTATTCATAGGCTATTTATCATTGCCTTAATTTCAGAACTTGTTATTGGTCTATTCAGGGATTCAACTTCTTTCTGGTTTGGGAGGGTGAATATATGCAGGAATTTATTCATTTTAGGTTTTCTTGTTTATTTGCATAGAGGTGTTTATAATATTCTCTGATGGTTGTTTGTATTTTTTTGGGTATCAGTGATGATATCCCCTTTTTCATTTTGATTTTGTATGTTTGATTCTTCTCTCTTTTCTTCTTTATAGGTCTAGCTAGCAGTCTATTTATTTTCTTAATTTTTTCAAAAAACTGGCTCCTGGGTTCATTTTTTTTTTTTTTTGAACCATGAAAAACTGATTTTGTAGGGAGAAAATAAAGCTACCTGCTGAAGAAATTTGCGGAAGAGAAACTGAATGTAAATAGTCAAGACAATGGGAAAATTTCTCCAGGGCATTTCAGAGATCTTTACGGCAGCTCCTCCTATCATAGTCCTGGAGGCCTAGTAGGGAAAAATGGTTTTGTGGAGCAGTGCCCACTGCAGTATGCAGCCTTGAGACATGGTACCCTGCATCCCAGGTGCTCCAGCTCCAGCCATGGCTAGAAATGTCCCAGCTACAGTTTGGGCCATTGCTTCAGAGGGTGCAAGCCCTAAGTCTGTCAGCTTCCATGGGGTGTTGGGCCTGTAGGTTGCCAGAAGATAAGAGGTGAGCTTTGGGAGCTTCTGCCTAGATTTCAGAGGATATATGGAAACGTCTAGATGCAGAAGTCTGCTGCAGAAGCAGAACCCTCAGGGTGAATCTCTACCAGGGCAATGGAGAGGGGAAATGTGGGATTGGAACCCTCACACAGAGATCCCAGTTGGGTACTGCCTAGTAGAGCTGTAAGAAGAGGGCCACTGTCTTTCAGAATCCAGAATGGTGGATCCACTGACAGCTTGCACTGTGTGCCTGGAAAAGCTGCTGGTACTCAACATCAGCCAGTGAAAGAAAATGAGGGGGCTGTACCCTGCAGAGCCACATGGGTACAGCCGCCTAAGGCTATGGGAGCTCACTTTTTGCATCAGCATACCTCGAATGTTAGACATGGAGTCAAAGGAGATCATTTCCAGAATTTAAGATTTAATGATTGCCCCACTGGGTTTGGACTTGCATGGGGCCTGTGGCCCCTTTGTTTTGATCAATTTCTCCCATTTAGAAAGGGAACATTTCCTCAATTCCTGTATCCCCATTGTATATTAGAAGTAACTAACTTGTTTTTTATTTTACAGGCTCATAGGTGGAAGGGACTTGCCTTGTCTCAGATGAGACTTTGGACTTGGACTTTCAAATTAATGCTGAAATGAGTTAAGACTTTGGGGACCATTGGAAAGGCATAATTGGTTTTGAAATGTGAAAAGGACAGGAGATTTGGGAGGGGCGAAGGGTGGAATAATATGGGTTGGCTCTGTGTCCCCACCAAACCTGATCTCTAATTGTAATCCCCATGTGTCAGAGGATGGGCTTGCTAGGAGATTGTTCAGTGAGTTCTCACGAGAGCTGATGGTTTTAAAATGTGTCACTTACCCCCTCATTCACTCTCTTTCCTGCCACTATGTAAGATGTGCCTTGCTTCCCCTACACCTCTGCCATGATTGTAAGTTTCCTCAAGTTTTTACAACTATAGCTATGCAGAACTGTGAGTCAGTTAAACCTCTTTCCTCTATAAATTACCCATTCTCAAGTAATTATTTATAGCAGTATGAAAACAGACAAATACAATATCTCATACAGGAAATAAAGGCGGAGCTCTCTGCTGCAATCTCTTTTCCCAAAGCAGGAGTAAGTCCATATCCATTCAGACTGAAGAGTCAGGTCTGCCATGTACTAGCTATTGTTCCAAATGTTTATTCTCTACTTCTCTTGATCTTGGTGAATTATTGCATAGCATTAATATGAGTCAATTAATTATTTTAAAAAGTAGACATTCTCAAGGAAGTAAAAAATCTTCCCAGATGCACCTGTGTAAACTTTCTGATGCATAACTGTAAAGCTAGTGATGTTCACCTGCAGTATTTCTCAAATGCATGTAGAAGGACAGAGAATGAATCAGGTTGAATCTTTTCAATTAAATCTTTTAATCATGGCAGAACTCAGG
The DNA here is from genome assembly GCA_963573385.1 of Cacajao melanocephalus. Classification (NCBI taxonomy): domain Eukaryota; kingdom Metazoa; phylum Chordata; class Mammalia; order Primates; family Pitheciidae; genus Cacajao; species Cacajao melanocephalus. The sequence continues at coordinate 72,295 of CAUYLG010070261.1, forward strand.
TCTATGAGTGATAGAAGGCCAATTCCAATTAGTACCTAAAGCAGATTTTTCCAAAATCTGTTCAGCAATCTTACTTGGGAAGGAGAGTCATTTAAGGGAAATAATTGACCATATTTTCACCATTAAGAGAAAGAGAGAGTATCTCATGTTTGGACCAAATGTTTGCTTTGAGAGTTTGGTAACTTGCCACCCCATAAGGTAGGAAAAGTTGTCTCTGCCAAGAAATAGTCACAGCATTATGTTACAAACCACTAATTGGAAAGAGGCTAGAATCAATGGAAGCTTGGCCTTAGGGCTAAGGCTTATTCTCATCCTTCATAGCAATATAATTCAACTGTGCCGAACCACTTTTTGTTCAGCTCTGTATGACATTAAACATAGATCTTGGACAACTTTCATCTTTAGACATGGTAAGAAGGGGCAGTCAAATAAACGTTTAGACTGACTAATGTGTTTGACAGACTCAGAGACTTCATAGTCAGCAGGGGAGTTACACTGCCAAAAATCAAATGAATCAAAGAACTTGCCAAGGAACCAACTAGCAGGGAGGGGGGTTTGTGGACAGCCGCCATAGAGCCCAAGTCTGCTCCTAGAAAATTTGTTCAAGAGCTTGGCATCTGGGTGTTAGCCTGCCAGCTGCCAAGTGTGTGGCCACAGCTGTTAGTTTGGAGGAAGAAGCTGAAAGTACACAAGGGCGAGAGGGAAGAGTGTTTAAGAACAGAAGAGACAGCAATGCCAAGTAGATCTTAAATGCAAAGAGGTTTGTTTTCTTGCTGTCTTCATATCTGACAACTTTTAAGAAGAGGTGGTCAGCTTTTTCAAGTTTTTTTAATGTACTGTAGGAAAAATAATGCACACAATTGAAACAAATTCTCCAATACTCTTTGAAAATAACACCTGTGATGTTTTAGCAAATCCAAAACTGTATAGCAGGCAAAGATAGTTTGGCTGCTCTTTCTCTTCTTCTGTCATCACAAAGGCTCTGGCTAATGTAATGTAAACCTATATTAATTCAATGACCCCTTCCAGTGCTCTGCTTATACTTTTCCTCCAAGGCTAAGCCCTAGAAGATAAGCCTTGTTCCTTATGTCATTCATATAATCAAAACTGATCCTTCAAAAGCTTCATTTTCACATATCTATTTTCTCCTCTAGAATTTATACGATAAGGTATATTATTATCATTTTAAGGGGCTTATATTAACAAAAGCATCTGCCTATTTCTGGGTCTGTCAATATCAATGAGTTTTGAAGGACAATATAATAAAGTATGGATTACTAAATGCAAAGTAGCCCCCTCTCTAATGTTTAAGGCAATGAAGATCAGAATCAAACTCCTTTTGGAAACCCTAATGATGTGTAGGAGCTTAAAATGTGTAGCAGATTTATCAGATTCTACTGCCAGACTTTCCTGCATTAGGTACCATGTTATCTGAAAATAATCTGAATATCTTGGAGACATTCATACTTTGGATTCTCCTCTTAAAATGTGGTGAAGGTAACTCCTCATCTAAAGAGTTCAGAAAAATCTAAATTCACAGGAGAAAGATAAGATCCAAAGGCAGATAATCCTGTCTAACTTAATCAAGGAGTGCCCACTTGGGCCATTCGGAAGCACCATGATCAAAAACTTTCCCATAATGCCTCAGGAGACAACACACTCTCTTCTTTATAATGTTCTTTGTGAATATTTAAGCTAATATTTAAGAGCAATGTTTGTTTTTAATAAAAGTACATTTAGTACTTGCTACTTTAGACCCATCATTTTTTCAACTTACTAAAGATTTTTTCTATATAGATGTCTGTACTTTTAGTTATTTTAAAAAGCAAATTTACCTCTAAGGACAAGGAAAAATTAAATGAATAGAGTATTGGGGGAAGTTCAGATTGTCTAGAGAGTGAGGTGAGGGTACAAGTCTCGTGGGAAGATTAAAATAGTTTTGATCTTCATCTGCTTAAGTAAAAGATAACAACAATAATTTACTGTGTACCTAGAATGGATCAAGCACTAGGGTTATCAAAACGGATAAGGCACTTCCTTTCCTCGATGTAATAAGGACTATTTTTGCAAAAATTACAATAATAAGATGGGCTTGTATAGAAACATGCAAAGCTTTTATTTTTATTAATTTTTTTAGACATACATCTTAGTGGTTTTATGGTGGTAACTTAGGTGTGTTATTCTCAATTTGTTTGTAGCCCTGCATCAAAAAGTATTTCTTTTTATGCCATATTAATGTTCAGATCCAAATTTACTTAGCATTTTGAATGCAGCAATATTTTAAGAAAAACATTGTGTGATATTCTCTCCCCGCAACACCTACCCCCACCTTTACTTTTAAACTATGCATTTGCCCATTAAGTATTAGGAAATATTTATTTGTCAAACGGGAGATTAGGAGTTGTTAAAGAATGAAGGCATAGAGAAAGATGAGGTAATAGTCCACTTCTGGAATATGAAAACACAAATTTGAAATAAGAAAATAGATTATTATCTTGACAAAGGAATACCTAACAACCTTCTATCTTTTTTTAGTTTGCCAAGGTCCAAGTCTAAAAGATAAGGTTTATTATTCTATTAAAAACAACCCATTTTGCTTCTAATAGCAAATTAAGGAAACACACTGCTCAATAATAGATGCTGACAGCAAATATTATATAAGCAGTGATAATTACAAATATCTCAAAGCGGTTACAGCACAGCCTCTGCCTAATTGGAGTAGACATTGGCCATTCCAGGCAGCCCTAGACTTCCTCGCTAAGTCAGAGTTAACTCTTTGGTTTCTGGATGACAAGTAAGTACAATGGGTGTCAAAGAGAGGACTGGATGTTTGGGTGGCTTACGGGCTTTGGGAATATTATAGAAATGGCTATTTGTCAAACTGAATGGAAGTATTTCAAAATTGTATCAATTGGTTGATCATACTGTTGCATGCCATTTGAAGTGAAGAAATAAGTAATACATATTAAATAAATGAATAAGAGAATCCATTGCTTTGACAAAAATAAAACAGAAATGGCATAAGAGAGACTAATCATGAGCTTTAGATTTGAGCCTCTAAGTTGGTGACATTTAAATTGAAATCTGGATGAAAAGAAGGAAAGAGCACTGCAAAACTGTTGGGAAGAACACTTCAGGGGATATGGCCAGCAAGTATACTATGAAATTGTTTTGTTAATTCAAAAATTAAAATGAAAAACAGCATTAGAACAGGTATAGTCATAAGTTTCTTACCACTTAGAAATTAATATGAAAATAACATATAATGAAGATGCTGGGGTAAAAGAAATGTAAAAAAGAACTGGAGTGGAAGGAGAGCTGTCAACATGGGAAAGCTGAGGGAATTATGGTTACAAGCATAACATACTATAGAAATTTGAAGTCAATCTAATTTCTCTATGATAGGTCATTATAATTTTAAAAATATATGTATATAAAATTTAAAATTTTTAAAAAGGCTTTAGGTAGAAGAATTGTATGTGAATCAGATGCTGATTTCCAAGGTGCCAAGTATTAGCCTTTTGATTCATGAGCATGTTCAAGTATGAGGTGGTTAGAGTAATTGCAACCCCTTGATTCATAGTCTCTTGAATTCATGCTCTTGACAATGAATCCTCTAACAACAAATCTGGGTGTGGCCATGCAGTATGCTTTAGCCAAGCAAATATGGTGAATCAAAGACTGTAAAAGTTCTTGCATATTGGGACTTTCTTTTACTGCTTTAATTCTGAGATCATCATGTGAAAAAGTCCAGCTAGCTTGCTAAAGAATAAGGGACCGCTTGGAGAAAAGAGGCTCTCCAAGACAACCAGATTAAGCAGCCAGCCTACCACAGGTTTCACCTGAGCCAGTCCTGACAAGAAAACCACTTGGTCAACACACAGTAGCATGAGAAATATATTGTTTGAGATCTATATAGTAATTTGTAAGCATTTCAAATATTCACATATATGCTAATAATATATAATTAAATTGAGAGACAAAGAACTATTTTCAAAGGAGGAAAAAGAAATGTGGTTTAAGTCACAGTTTTAAAGACATTTATATATATAAATATATATAAAATATATATAAATATATATAAATATAAATATATATAAAATATATATAAATATATAAATATATATTATTATACATATATATTACATAATATATTATATATTACATAATATATATTATGTATAATGTAATATA
>CAUYLG010070264.1:0-25608 GCA_963573385.1 Cacajao melanocephalus
AATATGCCCCTAGAACAAACCTGCACATGCATTCCTGAATCTGAAATAAATGTTGAAATTATTTTTAATATAATAATTTATGGTATATATAGGGTAAAAAAAAAGAGAGAGAGAAAAAGAAAACCTGTCACTCCATTATCCAGGCTTTGATAGTAGCTAGCGTTTTAGGGCTGTGTGGGAGTTACCCTGTTTAATTCTGAGATGACTTTATGAGGTAGGGACCCACAGTGCCCCATTTTATAGATGGGAAAACTGTGGCACGGAGAACAGACACGACTTGGCAAAGGTCACACAGCCTGTGGGTGGCACAGTCTGTGCTTCCGACCCCTGCATCCTACTGACTTTCATAAATTGAGCAGCACCACAGTGCTGTGCCTGTGGGAAGGACAGAGCCCATCTACCCAGACAGGCAGATGGAAGAGGCCCTCGGGCGATGGGTAGTGAGGCTCCGTTGTGGAACCCCGGACGCTGTGTGTCCCAGAGCAGGCCCGGCCTTGCCGGCCTCCGCCCCTTTGCCTGGGTCTCTGGCTATCCGCTTCTGCTCTCTCTTGCAGGCGTCCACCCCCCAGAGCTCCTGACCGCCGCCCCTGGACAGCGACCACTTCTCAGACTCCAGCCGGGCCGGACTCTCCAAACCTGCTTCCGCAATGGGTGGGTTGTGAGCGCTGGTAAGACCTGCTAGCCAACATTCGGCTGCTCTGTCCTCTCCGTGCCTGGCCGGCCTGGCCCATGCCTGTTCTTTTCTCCCCTGTGCTGCCGCCGCCTGTGGCCGCCCCTCTCCTGACCTTACCGCCACTCAGGTAATGAGGAGCCGTGGGTGCAGCCAGCCTTGGAGATGCCGAAGAGACGGGACATCCTAGCGATCGTCCTCATCGTGCTGCCCTGGACTCTGCTCATCACCGTCTGGCACCAGAGCACCCTGGCACCCCTGCTTGCGGTGCATAAGGGTGAGCATGCTCGCGCGCCCCACCTGCCCAGCCGGGCTCTGGTAGTGACAGTGACCACAGCTGACATGCAGGGCTTCTTGCTTGTACTCACTACGCAGCTGGGAGGAACCACAGGATCATTTAGGCCCCTTCATGGGTCTTGCACCCTTTTGGGAATGGGAATCTAATGGAAGCTACCCACACACTGTTTTAAGAGGTCCAGGATGGTAGGTTGGCAGACACCAAGACAACTTCCTTGAAAGAAGAGCTTGTTACTCTCAGCACCCAAGAGGAGGGGGCACGCCATGCCACCTGGGGAAACGCTGGGGTCGGAGGCGGGAAGTGGAGGGAATGGGAAGCTTTAGTGTGGTTTTCATAGGAAGGGAAGAGCAAAACATTGTCAGCAGCTGAGCTGGCTCAGAATTGCACAGTCTGAAGAATGTCAGTGGGTTTAGGATACAGGCGTGGTTTCTAATTTTCTGGTATCGCCCTGGGATGGTTTAGGGCAGGGGAAGATTGGCTTGGGTGGGAGAGCTCCATAAAGGTGGTGGTGGGTGTGAGCTCTAGCTCAGGTAGTTTGCATGAGAAAAGCGTGTTTGCAAGCAAGGTGTTGAGTGTCACTAGGAATTAGCTAGTCCTGGGAGGAGCAGTCTCTCCCAAGATCTGCAGGGCCCCGAGATGTCAACGTGTCATAAAATACAGAAAAACTTTAAAAACAAACATCATCAGTACACACACATACACAGAAAGACGAGCACATACAACTTCACATGCCATTTCATGACGTGCAAGGAAAGCGACCATTCTGAAGTGGATGGTGGGGGAGCAATAGGATTTCTGGCCTGTCGTGTGCTTTAAACCCTTTCCTAGATCGTATATTGTTTGCCTCTTTTCTTTTCCTGCATGGGAAACCCTGATCTAGTGCTACCTGGTGGAAATAGGGCTAGAGAGAGGGAAAGTTCCATGAAGACCTAGTGGAAGAACTGGGGTGGAAGCTGCCTTCCCCTGGCTCTGGGTCCTGGGTTGCCTTTCCCTCTGACATTGAGCTCTCTACACCCAAACCTGCCATGTACCCCACAGCTGGCTGCCCCAGCTCCTTAGCACTTTGTCTCATGCTCTCTTCTGCCCCCTCCCCAACTTGCACAGACCCAACACATGGGGGCAGGCAGCTGTTCTCCGATTGCAGTGTGCATATTACCTGGCAGCGAGATAAACAAGACGGCACCCAAGCCCATGCAGAGAGAGGTGGTGAGCACCTGTAACCTCAAGATGCAGGCAGTGTCCAAAAATCACAGCCTGAAGTCGTGCTGCTCCGCACAAATACTGGGTCCTGCAAACCCCTAGCTGTATCTGAAGCTTCCATGAGGAAGGGCCAAGCACAAGATTGCTGCAGCCCACCGCCCATGGCTGGGCACTTTGTCGCCTTTCCTCTTGACATCGTCTTCTCCTCCCGACTCTTGTGCCTCTTCTCAGTGCTTCTCAGTTTAGAATCATTGTTATCCTGCAAATACATCACTCCAGACGGGTTAAAACTACTATATATAAAGCTACACGATATCGTGTCGATTGCGTTCTTGGCAGAGCTCCAGGGCTAGAGACGTCAGACTGTTTGCTAAGCACAGACGGTGCTGCCTGAGGCTGGGGACTTGGCACTCTGTCTCCCCAGAGCGTGCCAAGAGCGAGCAAATGAAAGCTGCAGCTGAGTGAAGTTAGGATCACCAGGAGGCCGTTAGGACCCAGGGTTGCAGACGCCTGGAAGCCGGCAGGAGGGGCAGAAGCTCAGGCAGTAGCTGAGTCCTAACGCACGGGGGCTTTCCCAGGGCGCAGGTCCTCCACAGGCTTGGATGATTTGGATGGCAGAGAGCTGGACAAAATGGCTCTAAACCCCCTCCCAAGGCCTCGGTTTCCAAAACTTTGCTACCCACAGGATAAATTAAACTTTCTATCCAGGTCAGAACCCTAGACACCCATCCCGGTTTCTTCCACCTTGCTCTTCTCACAGTCTGACCCCAAACTTCTCTAAACAGTCCCCTCTGAGCAACTGCGTCTGTGCTGGTGTCCTCCTCCGGCCCCCAGCAATTGCTGTGTGCCTTGTGCCATTTGCCATGAGAACTCCTGAAGAGCCGACAGCAGGTCTCATGGGTCCGTCTGAATGGGCTCCATGCTGGCATCCCACTCACCCCACATGCTGGCGATGACAGTGGTGGCCGGAGGGAGGCACCAGAAGAGCCAATGCACAGAGTCCTCCCCTTTGGTGTGACTGGCTCGTTTGGTCTCCACCGTGATTGCCTGAAGCCAGAAAGAAGCAGAGCTGGCCATTGCCCTTCCACAAGAGAGGAAACTGTGCCTGGCAGTGCTCTCAGCCCTTGGCATATGTCAACTCATTAATCCACATAATAACTCGATAAGGTCGATGCTATTATTAGCTCCATTTTACAGTCACTGAAATTGAGGCACTAGAAGCTAAGCAGCTTGCTCAAGGGCATAGGGCTTGTAGTGGCAGAACTGGACAGGGTCTGAGCCCAGGCATCTGGATTTCTAGGTCTGGCCCCTGACCCTTACTACCCAACAGTGAGCTAGGACAGTGAGGGCATTGGTGCGTGAGCCCTTCTGACGGAAAGACAGAATTTGGACAGAAGGGACACATGGAAAACAAGAATCCCAAAGGCCCTGATTTCTCCTTTTGCTAGGACTGCTAGATCTACAGAAATCTTGGCAACTATGGGCAAAACCCACAGGAATCAAATGCGGTTAAATAGGAAGTTGTGCACCAAGGTTCAGAGGATGCATTACATAAGGCCAGGAGGGAAGAGGTCGCACCTGACTGGAGGGCTGGAGAACTCCGGGAGCTGCCTCAGGCTCCTGCAGGCCACAGTGTGCTCAGGCTGCTGGTGTGGCCCTGGGGCTTTGTGGCCTCCACGCCAGAGTGGGCAGTGCCACGTGCTCTGCTAGCCCAGCCCTGCAAGGTGCAGTGTGGCCAGCTCGTGTCAGATGCCAGATGAGGAGAGCTAGGGAGGGGAGGGTCAAGGTGCTTTGCCATAGGAAACTCACACATTCAGGAAATGAGCATTCAATCTCGGACTATGGGCAGCTGCATTCAAACATCTAGAGGGCTGCAAAGGTGAGAAGGAAGAGGTTGTTTCGATGTCATTCCAGGCATCAGAACGAGGACCGGAACAGGGAGGATTGCAGGGCTGCAGATTTTAACCTTAGCGCTAAGAGGTCAGACAAGGCAGGGGGCTGAGCAGCCCAGCAGGGGAGGAGGAGAGGGGTCCCCGGCATGATGGGTGACCTCCTGCTCTGAATCTGGGGCCACAGCCAGCGCTCTCCGCCCCACATCGCCTGTCTCCCAATTCCTCAGATGAGAGCAGTGACCCCCGGCGCGACGCGCCACCCGGCACGGACCCCAGGGAGTACTGCATGTCTGACCGCGACATCGTGGAGGTGGTGCGCACCGAGTACGTGTACACGCGGCCCCCGCCATGGTCTGACACGCTGCCCACCATCCACGTGGTGACGCCCACCTACAGCCGCCCGGTGCAGAAGGCCGAGCTGACGCGCATGGCCAACACGCTGCTGCATGTGCCCAACCTCCACTGGCTGGTGGTGGAGGACGCGCCGCGCAGGACCCCGCTGACAGCGCGCCTGCTGCGCGACACCGGCCTCAACTACACGCACCTGCACGTGGAGACGCCCCGCAACTACAAGCTGCGCGGAGACGCCCGCGACCCGCGCATCCCGCGGGGCACCATGCAGCGCAACCTGGCCCTGCGCTGGCTGCGCGAGACCTTCCCGCGCAACTCCAGCCAGCCCGGCGTGGTGTACTTCGCGGACGACGACAACACCTACAGCCTAGAGCTCTTCGAAGAGGTGCGGGACGGTCCGACAGGGAGCAGGGGACCTCCGGCTGCGGGGAGCAGAGGGGCTTTCCCAGGACGGGTGGCAGGTGTGGAGGCAGGCACAGAGGGAAATCGAGAAGCAGTGCCCGCCGGGCTGGGGGCAGGCGGGCGATCGGGCAGCGGAGAACCAGGGAAAGGGATGGAACTGCGGGCTAAAGCATCCCCCACAGGTTAGGGGGAAGGCAGTCCTGGCCCTAGAGGTATCATCTGAATGGGGGCTGTGAGTGGGTCATTCCGTGACTACCGGAAACCTCTTAGGTGGAACAGTTTGAGCTTGCCTGAGGGTATGGGCTGTGTTAGTCTGAGGGAGACAGGGAGTCATTTCAAACTCTAAAGTGGGGAGACTGAAAGGTTTTACAGAGGGAGAATACAGCAGCAGGGCTATGTTGAGAAGCTGAAGACCAGGCCATCTGAGAGGTCAGGTCTCGCCCGCAGCCCGGGGCAGGTTATTCTCAAGTGCCCAACCCATGGGATGGGCCCTGGGGGCAGGGCTGTACTGGATTCGTCTGGGTGGCCTCAGCTGGCCATGGGCATAGAGGCCGCTGATGGATGTCGTCTCCCTTGGGCACGGGCGTCGTCCCTGTCAGCAGTGCCTCGCCCTGATTCTGGACCTCCTGCTTGTAGATGCGCAGCACCAGGAGGGTGTCCGTGTGGCCTGTCGCCTTCGTGGGCGGCCTGCGGTATGAGGCCCCACGGGTGAATGGGGCAGGGAAGGTGGTCGGCTGGAAGACGGTGTTCGACCCCCACCGGCCGTTTGCAATAGACATGGCTGGATTTGCAGTCAACCTGCGGCTCATTCTACAGCGAAGCCAGGCCTACTTCAAGCTGCGAGGCGTGAAGGGAGGCTACCAGGAAAGCAGCCTCCTCCGAGAACTGGTGACCCTCAATGACCTGGAGCCCAAGGCAGCCAACTGCACCAAGGTGAGACCCTCTGCAGACCTGACAGCTGTGACACAGGTGTCTCAAGTACATCCAGACCATCCCTACGATCAGGAGAAGGAAACAGGGGCCTCAAAATAGCTGGGCTTCCTTCCTGAAACCCCCTCCCAGGAAGGCAGTTTATCACCTGTAAGGCAGTGACAGTGTGGACAGGCAGGGAAGGGAGAACAGCTGTGCTCCAGGACCTCCCTGCTGAGCACTCATGCACACACACGCCTGCATATGCACACATGTGCGCACACACACATGCACATACACACAGCTGCACATGGACATGCATACATATGCACACACACTTAGGAAGTCTTAAGGCTTCTCTTTTCTGTAGCTCTAGACTTCCCATTTCCAGCAGGTATGCATCACACGTACAAACAGCAAAAATGAGGGGGTAGTCTAGAGCCACAGAAAATAAATATAAAACAATTGAGAAAATCTTGACAGAACAATTGAAAAACTCTTGAAGGAAAGGGAGGGGCTGGAGAAATGTCTGCACGGTGCGGGAGGGAGCAGGGCGGCAGCAGAGTGGGGTCAGGGGCCTGGCCCACTGTGTCTTGCATCTCTGGGCACACAGATCCTGGTGTGGCACACACGGACAGAGAAGCCAGTGCTGGTGAATGAGGGCAAGAAGGGCTTCACTGACCCCTCGGTGGAGATCTGAGCCTCAGGATGCAGGTATGCACACGGCGAGGGGGGCCACGCACTGGGCAGGGCGGCACCAGATGGGCCCAATCAGCTCTCTCACGCTTTTCCTCTGGGCCTTTCACTGTGAAGGACAGGCAAACGTGGGCAGGAGTGGAAGGCGGCACCACAGTCCCCTTCCCACTGGGTCACCTGAAAGTCCTCAGGCATTAACTTTCACCCATGCAGCTGGGTCCTTCTGCCACTAGACTCTTCAGAGGGCATCACATTCCAGACACCTCGCTATGATTGTTCTGCTGGCAGTGATGCCTGCACCCCACAAGTCACTGCTGTTCAGACTCTCACTGGCCAGAGTCTGTCCCCCAAGTGTGCCTCTTCCCCTGTGGATTCCTTCACCACGTGGCCATAGCGAGGACTCACGGACTCACTGCTTGACGGCAACGAGCCCATGGCTGTCATAGCAAGAGGTAACACAGAGTGACAGCACGGAGCCAGAGCCCACCTCAGAGCCCAGGACCCCCTCTTCGCGGTTTGACCTGACTTCTCTGGTCCTGTTTCCTCATCTGTGAAGTAGGTTGCCAAGGGCACCTAGAACAGGTCATGCCACATAAGTCTCATCAGTGTGACTATTTTGATTCGAGTCTTTAAAGCTCTCTCTGGAAGCAGGCCACAGGATCCACCTACACTTCAGAGGCAAAGAAATGATGTTGAGAAAAGCTAAATGGACGTTCCAAGGTGATGCATTGGCCGAGTGAATTGTGCTGGATGGTTGGCAAAGCCAGGCATTTTCAGGGGCTTTTCTGTGATCTTATCCTGTCTCTTAAAAGCAGCTGGTACTCCTGACTCCCTACTCTAGGTTATGTCAAACAGAGGTGGGGGCTTAGACAGTGAGACAGACAATTGTCCTCCTACCCTGGAGCTAGGCAACAGTTTCTGTATGCTGTTTGCATCCCCTTGCCTGCAGGGGGCCGCAGGGTGTCACTCAGTCACCTTGACCAGCGCCACTTAGAATGCATCTGTACAGAGCCTCACTCCTGCCTCCTGCCCTTACCTTCCCCACCTGCCCCTCAAAAAGGCCTCCGTAGGACCTGGGGGCCTGGGCTTTGCGGAGGTCCTGGTGGCCCCGCCTGGCCGTTCCCTCCCCGGCCCCACCCTGAGCCGACACCTCACTGCTTCCTCCTCTCCCCTCACAGGAGCCTCCTCCTCAGACCCTGTTCTTGGCCTTCCATCCTCTCCCCACGGCTGATGGTCCCTCCAAGGCCAACTCCTAAGGAATCACCATCACCCTCCTTTCTATTCTGGGGGCTTCTGAGAGAGCCCAGCCTGATGCCAGGACAAAGGACAGAGAATTTAAGCACAGAAATCCCAGACCTGTTCTTCTCTCCATCCAGCGTGACCAGGGCCCAAGAGACCTGAGGGCCAGGGTGGGGTGTCCAGCGCCAGCCAAGCCGGTGCTCCAGCACGCCTCCCCAGAGCTCCCCGCGCTGACGGGGCTGCAGGAGCGGGGGCAGTGGCACCCACACCGGCTCTGCAGTGATGCGGGCGGGAGGGAGATGAGAAGACCCTGCAGTCAATGGAGCACGGCTCTCCCTGGCTCCCTGCCCCTGGGCCCAGCACGACCACACGAGACACCCAGCCAGGGAATTCTGATGACCAGAGAGCAGCCCGCGGGCATCACAAACGCCCTGCTCCTCTCCCCAGCCCCTGCTCTTTCCGAGAGCTGCCCCCAAATCAGACATACCTCTGTGGCTCTCCTCTGGTTCATGTTTACAGAGCATAAGGCTGTCTTTGATCCCAACAGGCACCCAGCCCTGCATAGGGGGAGCCCAGGGCCTAACAGGCACCCCCCGTACCTCAGGCTGTGGCGGGAGCAGAGTCCCCTCCTCTGGCCCCTCATTCCTCACGCCTTCTCCTCCAGCACTGGCAAGGGGTGGGCTCTAGAGCCAGCACAGGTCACTGCCTGACCTGGACTAAGAACCCCACGGCACCTCTGTCCACACACTGCCTCCCCACCGCCCACCTGGGCTGCTAGGCCCCTCACTTGGACTGGACTGGGGAGGGAAGGCGCCTTTTCCTGCAGCTCTTCAGAGCCACAGACCTCAGGGTGGAGTGAGCCCACGGTGAGCAGTGGGCAAGGTGGTGGGTGGTGGGCAAGGTGGGACCTCCTGCAGCCTGGAAAGAGGAGGGAGGCCAAGGCCATTCCCTAACTCCAGCTCCCTCCTGCCCCGGGTCTGAAGAGGAGGGCTCTGGAGTAGCAGAGGGACTGAGGAAAAGGGGACAGGGGATGGTGGACATTGAGCAGGAGGAGGCCTGAGCACACTGCTTCGGAAATCATTCTAAACACAAAAAAGGGAAAGAAAATGTCACTTCCCCTAAGTTGGGAGAACGCAAAGCTATCCCACCTCATGTCCAGCTGCCCACTTCCCACCCTAGAGAAGTAACAGTGTGCCTCGCGCCCTCCCCAGGCCTCTGGGCCACTGGAGAGGGCCCGGGCTCTCCCTGGCCCAGCTGGGCTGTCTGGTGGTGGTCTGGCTCATTCTCCTGCAAGTTGGAAGCACAATTTTCCCCCCAAGTGGAGGAAAAGGAAAGGGCCCCAGCCTACTGAAGAGGCTTTTATTCTTTAACTAGCAGCCTCCCACTCCATTAAGACTGAGGAGGACAGGTCTGAGGGCCATTCAGAACCCACTCCTGAGTGGGCAGGTGAGTGGGTCTCAGTCCAGAGACCTAACATTCAGAATACAGCATTGGCTGCCTATTTTGAGATGGATTTAACCTCTCAAAGTGTTCATGAGACCATCTGATGGAATCAGATCTCTGAGCCACCTTGCAGGACATTTTCCCCACCCCTTACACCCTGGATGCCACTTTGGAAACCGAGCCCTTGGAAGCAAGTGGGGTGGCATGTGAGAGAAGGGGGAGGTTTACAGGGGGTGAACTCATGTGTGGGCAGTCTCCTGCCTCACTCACGGAAGCCAGCCCTGAGTGCCGAGGTCAGCTTGGCTGGTCTGAGGCCACCTTCTTAGCCAAAAACCCAGGTTTCATTTTCCAGAAATTGATAATGAACAACAAAATGGGGGGACTTCTTTTGGCAGATGCTAGGTCAGATGTTTTCACCTAATATCCTCTTTTAGCTGCATGTATATTTATTTATAATTATAACCCTCGTGGACTGCAGCCTTCATCTTTGTTGGGAATGAGTTTGTTATAAATCAGAAATGGGTCCATGATGACGATTGTTTTCCAAACCCAGTCTGTTCCCTGTTCCCTTGCTGGCAAGCCCCACCACAAAGGAGTGAGGCCAGGGGCTAGGAGCTCCAAGAACAGAGGCTGGGGTGAGGGTGGCACCCAGGCAGCTGCATCTGGTCTGTTTTAATTTAACTGTATTTAATTTGCTTTCAAAATTAAAAGTCAAATACAGTTTTTAACAGTCCTAATCCTCTTCAGCCCTGCCTTATTTTATTCTCATTTGTTAATGTAGCTACCCAACAAGTATTTATCACATGCCTGTTATACGCAGGCATAATTCTAGGAGCCGGCACACAGCAATGAAAAAGACGGCTCCCATCTTCACAGAACAGAACTGAGCCACTGACGAGAGAAGACGGGAGGTAGCAAATGCATGGTATTTCAGATGCAATCTGTTGTATGGAGAATGATGCTGAGTCGGGGAGACAGAGGGTAGCAGTGGAGAAGGGTCGGTGCTCTGTAGGGTGGCCAGAAAGGCCTCCCTGATAAGGTGACATCTGAGCAAAGCAGCAACACGCTTACATGCAGCTCCCTGGGTCCAAGGAGAAAGAACTCTCCGCCAGGTGGGACAAAGGCTGCTCAGCCTGCTTATAGAGCAGCAGAAAGACTATCTGGCTCAGCTGACTGGGCAGGGGCTGCTGGGGCGAAAGGCAGAGAGGGATGAGGTGACAGGGAGCAGGGAGTCCCCAGGCACCAGGTGAAACCAGAAGGCAATGCAGGGTCCAGCACAGAGGACTAATAATCTATCCACCTCTCGGAAGAACTGCCCTGCTCCTGCGCTGAGGAGAAACGGAGAGGGCAAGGGCAGGTGGAGGCATAGCTCCTGCAATCATCCAGGCCAAGACGCTGTGGGCTGAATGGGGGCATATGGATTGGGGAAGAGAGAAGCGGTCAAATTCTAGCCAAGTTTAGGTGGCAGAGCCAGTAGAATCTGCCTCTGGATTGGATGTGGGAGATAAAGAGAGGTGCCCAAAATAGCCTGAGAAACGGAACAGCACTGCCGTTTCCGGATAGGAGGCTACGTGCAGGAGGGGTAATGTGGGGAACTGGAGCTCTGTGTCAGGTGCCTGTTAGACACATGCAGAAGGTGCAGAAAAGCCTCCCACACACCTGGAGCTCAGGTGCAGGCCAGCATCAGTGGGTGTGAGTGTTGAACCTACTTCCAGGTGTCAGGTGAGACCCTGTGCAGTGAATGTGGACAGAGGAAAGAAACAGTCCAGGAGTGAGCCAGAGACCGCCAGCATTCAGAGGCTGGGATATGAAGAGGGGTCCTCCAAAGAGACTTAGATGAGGCCATACCATGTGGAAGATACGGAAAAGTCTTTAGTCAACACTGGGGAACGAGCTTTGCCAAGAGGTACTTTGATAGAGAAGCTGAGGAGTTAACTGGCAGAAGAGAAGGCAAGAATAAGACGCTGGCGCAAGATGACCTCACCTTAGGGAACAGCAGTGTGTCCTGCTCAGGTCTGCGCGGAAGTGTGATCCAAGAGGCACTTTACAGGAGGATTTGCAGGAAGATCCTTTCCATTCCAGCGCCATCACTTTCTCACAGAACCCAGCTCACACACAGCTTTGCAGAAGCACACACTCAGGTAAAGTGAGGCAGATGACCTGCGCCCAGCTCAGGCCACCCCCACGTACCCCTGGTCTCGTCCACACCTTAGCCCCAGGTTTGCCGTTCCAAGGCAATTCCAGAAGAAACGGTGAATTTGGGCAAAACTGGGGACCCTGCCCCATCTTGTTCCCGAGCCACTGTCCACAAGCTTCCCTTTAATAAGCTTCATTTAATAAGCCCTTGACCCGGCTCAGCTGCGGGGCTGCACAGCATGAATGTCTCCTGCACCTCCCCCTGGGCAGCCACACTCGGGCAGCAAGCCTGCTGGCTTCAGTGAGCTCCACCGCCCACCATTCCCCAGCCTACCTTCATGGGGCTCAGAGCTTTCACTGTGCCAGGGATGTGTGTGCTACTTGACTTTTTGACTGTTATTGGAGATTATTTGCTTTTGGCAGTAGACGCCAGATGTAGTTTGTGAAGCAAAACTCAGCCCTGCAGTTAACTCATATATAGTGCCCTGGCTGCCTGGCAGATTCTTATCCCCGCCCACCAGCATGAGAATGAATTTGCATTTGACCTGTCCTCTCCAGGACACTTCCAATCCAGCAACATTTGAAGGGGAGTCGGGGTCAGGAGGAGAATACGAGGCCAGGGTCATGGCCCACACACCCCACGGATGGTCCAAGTCTGGACCCTGGGCAGCAGTGGGGTCCAATGGGAACCTGACCAAGAAAACAAAACTCATCTTCTAGACAGCCTTCCCCTCTGGCAAGAATGGCACACGTGACCACTATCACCAGAGGGGGTGTGATTCAACACTATTGCTTTACTGCAACTCAGGACAGTGAGCCCGCGCCAGCTGTTGGGCTGAGCCTCAGAACAAGGCTCAGACGCGGATGTGGACACACTTGGAAGGAGGGCCGCTCCGCCCTGCTGCTCAGGCATGGGGCTGCAGGGAAGGGGCCACTGAGCTGGGCCTTCTGTCCCTCCTCCCTGGATGTGCAGATATGGGCCATGGCTTCCGCCAGGACTCACACGTCCTCCTCAATGAGCAGCAGAGACACTCATTAACACAGGAAGGCACAGGGCTGAGGATGTGTTTCTCCAGCCCAGCCTGTCACCCTGTGAGAAGCAGTGAGTGGGAAGGGAAAAGAGAAGTCACATGTTTCTCACACACAGTTCCTTCCAGAATCCCAAAGAAGGCTCAGAAGGTTGTGAAGGAAGAACAAAGTCAGCTCAGGTGAGACACCCCCTCCCCACCCTCTCCACTGCTGACACGCCCACGGTTTTGGGGATAAAAGGGGCCATGAAGGATGTGGCCAAGCCTCCCAAAAACCAGCAAAGAGCACGCCTGAATCCAAAAGACACTCGAGGGCTGTGATTTCCGGGGCAGGGGCATGTTTCAGCACCTTTTCTGAGGCCAAAGCGTTGGCGATCTAGCAGCCGCTCCCACCCTAGAGACAGCCCGACAGCCTTGGCAGAAAAGCAGGGCTGTAGGAAACGCATCATCAACACAGTCAGGCCCAGAGCCATCCCACCTTTCCCTGCAGGCTCGGGGCTTTGAGCTGAGGCAGGGCAGACTGTAGCGCCCAGTCCCTGAGGTTGCTACTGAAGGAGACACTTTTGCAGGGGAGGGGTGAGGCAGCAGCCACCAGGTTTCAAGTCAGGAGGAGGTGGCATTCTCCACAGGCGCCAGCAGGCGGGGGCGCAGCTGCTCACTTAATGTACTGGTTCCTGCCCAGGTGGGGGGTTTCCGTGAACTGTAATGCAGGGCCTGCCATCATCTCCTCAAAAACGATGACCTGTGGAGAGAGGGCCCTGATGGGAGGGCAACTGAGGTCCGTCCTGGAGCCAGGAGAGGTGCTGGGAGGCAGCAGGGTCAGATGGAAAGGGTTTGGGAACCAGGCTGGAAGGGACAGGGACCAAACAACTCGTCTGCAGCGAGGAGGAGGGAGGAAGAACCCGGCTGACACCTCTGCATCCCCGCCACCCTGACCAAAGGCTCCCTGGGAGGGCAGCTGGGCAGGGCATCTTAGGGAATGGGAAGGGGCTGGAAGCTCCCACCTGGTTGATTCCGCTGCTCAACCAGGGACCTGGGAGGTACAGCGTCTTCTGGGGTCCAATGTTCCAGTAACGTCCAAGGTTCTGGCCGTTGATGAATACAACCCCCTTCTCCCAGCCCTTGAGACAGAGGGAAGGGTGTTCGTCTACCACGAGAGCCACAGCAAAAAGTGAAGGCAGACACACACCATGCATGCTTCTCTCGGGTCCAAGAGACCAAAGCGAGCCAGTGTCCGGACAGCCATGGGGGTGAGCAGTCCCCCAGTGCCACGCCTCCCAGGCATGGCCCCCAAGCTCAGACTGCATGTGGGAAGCATCAGGTGGTTCTTCTGCTGTGAGCCCACTCCCCAGGCCCCCTGGCCCCAGCGCCCTCTCAGACCCTCTGGGCACAGGAGCCACCAAAGGCTCCTGCCAAGCTCATGTGGCTTTGGCTCAGAGACCTCTGAGGTGAGAGGGAGGTGGGAGAATCTGGCAGAGAAAGGGGGCTACCAACCTCCAGCTTCAGAAAGGTGTCACAAGGAGTGGAGCTGATGGACAAGCTACTCAAGAAGAAAGCAGGGAAGGTGGGCGTTTCTGGGAGGGAACTCCATTTGTCTGGGCCGAACCTAAGGATAGAATGGGAGGCAGGAGAAGGAGGAGGCCCTTCCTCAGATCTGGTCCCAGTCCTGCAGCTAATTCCCTATCTAAGGCCACCCACCTCTTAACCAGGACACAGAACGACAGCAGGGTAAGATGCTGAGAATTCCTAGTCCGCAAACGCGGCTTCCAGTGCAGGTGCCGCCCCTCACCTCGGGCCAGCTGATCTGGCCTCTGGGTGCATTCACACCTGGGTGAGGCCCAGGCCACGGTGCCCTAGGGACCCCTGGGCCCCACTGCACAGCGCTGTACCTATGAGAGCACGTGCTGGCGCTGGGCAGGGACCCACCTCTGAAAGAAGCTCTTCTTCATATCCAGGCTGTAGATTCTGAATTTTTTCAGGGGTGAATCATTCAGATAGAGATTTCCAACTAAGCCTATGGGAGGAAGGCAAGACACGTGGGTAGTCCAAAGGCAGGGGCCAAGTCGGCCGCGCCAGGGCCACGAGGAGAGGCCCTGGGAAGCTGGGGTGAGGAGTGCTGAAGTGTACACTCCCGGAGGAGCTGCTCACTTGCAAGCAAGGCTCCCTAGCAACTCTATGGGGGATGGGAAGGAGGAAGACCCTTGGTTTTGCGATGGGAAGGATACAGAGCTGAGGTGTTACAGGGCAAGAACAGCCTCTGGCCTCTCTCTGAAGGAAGCTCCAGATGACTGAGAGGGTTCCAGCCTAGCTGCAGGGCCAGTTTCAGTGGGGCCCAGGCTACATAGACCGAATAACTCAGGCAGAAGTCATCTGTGCCACCCAGGATTAAAGCTGTGCTTTAGGAGTATCTGGACTGTGATCAGATGGCACCCTCACTCAGGCATCCAGCAGGGAGAAGCTGTGCCCCCTTGAGGAGCCACTCATTGGTCTCTGGGGCCCGGCCAGTGCTGCCAGTCTCAGATCTCAGAGCTGCTGTGTGGCCAGCATGGGAATTTGTAGGCTTGGGACTGTGGAGAGACCTCATGGGGCCTACAGACTCTGAAACGGCAGGTGCAGGTGTATGTGGGCACACACATTTCTCAAGGGAGGTCTGTGACTTATAAACATTGAACTGTGATCCAGAAGACAGGCCTCTACAATGGGGGCCCAGGGGACCCTCAACAAGGGTTCAGAGAAGCAAAGACAGGAACAACGGTTAGGCTGGTACTCCTTCCAACTCCCAGGAGAACAACGGAAGTGAAGACTGGCCCAGGGAGGGAGTCGCTGAGGGAAAAGGAGTGTGGGTCTGGATGGTACTGGCTGCTGCTCTGAGGCCCGTCTGGAGGGGCCCTGATCCCCAGGCCCCATTGTCTGGGCCATGTTGCTTTCCTGGCAGGCCACCAGACGGCTCTCGGACGAAACATGGACCAAGAAGAGCTCTTCAAGTTTCCTCCACTCCACACGCAGACACCGCGAGAGAACAGGGAGGTCACGAGTGCTGCTCACCACAGTCGCATTCATTTTTTTATAACTTACCTGAAACCACCCACATTTAGCTAGAGTTTTTTTAAAGGAAGGGCTAAATTAAAGCATAAAAGATATAGTAGGCTAGGAAACGTAAAGCAAATTGGCAGCCTATTCCCAGAGGGGCGTGCTGCGCTTTGTTTGCTGTATGACCCGCATCCTGCTCCCACAGCACCTGAGATAAGCCATGGATTTCCCCAGATGGATCAAGAAGAGAAATTCAGTGTGGAGGCCCAAGAAGGCAGGGGTCCTGTGCCTTTCCTTGGATTCCTGGAAATCCCATTCATTGCTCCTCACCGCCATCCCCCAAGCAGACATCCTTGTGGAGACCAACTGCAGCCCGGAGGAGACAAGAGGCCAGCTCAGTGTTCACCATGTGTATCACGAGCACACAGACGATACACACGAGCAGTGCTCACGAGGCTCTCCTCTTCCAGACAGCCCGCGCAGGGCTTCTGTGGCCCACTCAGAACTGGCCTCATATATGGGACAACCCAGCCTCCACTTCTCTGCAAGGGGCCTCCATGGCCTAGTGGCATGCTAGCATAGAGAAGCAATAGCCACCTACATGCCCAGCACATCTGCTCTTCTTTCAACACGTGCTGGGACCCACCTTTGCGCTGGTCATCGATATTCTCCCCGTAGTTGACTCGCCTGCGATTCTCCACCAAGATCCTCAGCACTGTGTAACCCTGCTGGGAACAGGGGGCCAACGATGACCTCCAGAAGGTCACAGCCGCCCCTCAGAATTTGGCTGTGAGCCCCAGTTCTTCCATACACTCTGGGGATAGGAGTGCACATTCCAGCTGGGCAGAAAGCCACGCTCACCCTCTCCACCTGTAGCTTGTGGGTAAGGAGCCACGGGTCTCCAGGTCTTCTTCAGCGACTCCCCCCAGGCTTCCTCAAAGCAGCAGGGGCTACCATCACCCAGCTCCCAAGGACAACAAACCTGGATCAGGGGGACAGCGATCTTGGTTGTCTTATAGTCCAAGAATCCTATGGATACTGTGTTCACAAACACCTGTCAAAGGGAACACATGGGAGCATCCGTGGCCAGTAGGAGGAGGGTAAGCAGGGCCTCCACTGGGCCAAGAAGGGCAGCACTGTGTGCCTGTGGGCAGACGAGGGGCCAGCAGGAGAGCAGAAATGAATGCCCCTGTGAAGACTCACAGAGCTGACTGGGACGGGCCATTTTTACACACTGGCAATAGCTGATTCTGAGGGGAGGGCATGAGATGCGTACTGCAGGGCTGCTCACTAGGTCACAGGAATTTAGAAGAGAAGCTCCTACCTGTCCCCGATCACGCACGTGGCCTCTGAGGATGCCAGACGAAGCGATGTTGGTCTCATAGAGAATGTACCCAAAGGACTGTCCGTTTCCCCCATTGACGGGCAGGTTCTCCATATTGATGGGCTTTTCGGATTTGATTGGCTGCGTACAGAAGAGACAGAGGAGCAGGCAGGCTGAGGAGAAGTGGAGTCACAGACAGACTCTGCCTGGGAGCTGGCACATGGGGTGGAAGCAGGGGGTTGGCAGGAGTTTTCTATTTTGACTTCTAATTGCACTGAACCTACAGCTCTCCAGGGTGATGGAGAAGACGGCGGGACGAAGGGGTGTGCACCAGCAGAGTGCAGACTGCAGGCAGGGGACACGCAACACAGCCTCCCTCAGTCCACTGGAGGAGGCACCCTCTTCTCAGGGAGGGGGCGGCCCGTTCCCCTTCCCCTCACTCTCCTCTCTGAGGCTGGAGGAAGGAAAGGCCCATGGGGCCACCCACTGTCCCTCAAGGGCCTTTGTTTCTCCCCACGCCACACTCCAGCATGAGTTTGTCCTTTTCACTCTGAGCTCCAAGGCTGGAGAGCGGACCTCAGAGCCATCAGGCGCTGGCGTTTCTCTCCCCACAACCCCTGTCTGGAGGGGTTCTGGGCCGTGCTGCCCCCACAACTGCCCCCAGCACTCACCTCCCCCATGTATTTGAGGGCGTCCCACAGGGACAGGTACAAGACTGGCGTTATGGGTCCATATGACATCTTGGGAATAAGGTCAGGTGGGGGAGGCAGAGGGATGCCTGCAACACACAGATAACAGGGTCAACCCCGAGGAACCCAAATGTCACCACCTGCTCGTCCTCCCCACCCAGCTTCCATCCACAGGCCCAACGTGCTGCTGCATCCCAGCACCAAGAGGAACAACAGGCCAGCTCTCAGTACCCGCCGAGGCCAGGGGAGGAAGGCCAGGCCTGGGGGAAGACTGAGGGCGTTGTCCCGTCCTCCACAGGAGATACGGAGCCTTAACACCTGTAACAGGTGAAGCTGGCAAGATGAAGACTATGAAGGAAACAGCCTCACACACCTCCCTGTCCTTGTCCAGGACATTCTTTCACACAGATGAACTAGGGTGGAGGTGGGACAGTAAGGAACTCTTTAGGGGTCTGAGAGCAGAAGCGGGGGCCTGAGTTGGCACTTGAGTCTGCTGCTGCTGGGTACCTGAGATGGAGCCAAAGAAGTCTCGAAGCTTCATGTACTTGGCCGTGTAATCTCCAGCTTCTGTCAGCACAGCATCATAGTCTGCAAGACACCGGGCCTTGTCACAGTTATTCCTGTCCCCAGCACAGCACATGTGGCAGCATGAAGAACAGGAAAAGTTCAGGAGGGCAGTAGGTCTTCATGTCAGCCATTGGGGAGGCAAGAAACTTTTGAGCCATTCAGACAAAATGGCAGACACGGAAGACCCTGCATCTACAACAAGTGTCCATGAGGCCGGGCGCGGCGGCTCACACCTGTAATCCCAGCACTCTGGGAGGCCAAGGCTGGAGACTCACTTGAGACCAGCCTGGGCAACATAGCAAGACCCCATTTCTACACAAAATTTTAAAAATTAGCCAGGGGTTGGGTGCATACTTGTAGTCCCAGCCACTCAGGAGGCTGAAGCAGGAAAATTGCTTGAGCCCAGGTGTCTGAGGCTGCAGTGAGCTGTGATCACACGACTGCACTCCAGCCTGGGGGACAGTGTGAGACCCTCACAAATTCAAAAAACATAAACTGTCCGTGATCACAGCATGGCCCTACATTTCTAGCTGCAGGTATAATTTCTACTTTCTGGGACTCTCAACTTAAAGAGGGCAGGATCACACCTCCTCAAGGGCCTGGGCACGGAGGGCCTCCCTGACACTGTCCCTCCCCGTCACCCTAAGGGGTCCTCTGTCCACTTCCTCTGGCCAACCTCTGCCAAAGAGGCCTCTCTGCAGGGTGGCCGGCTCACAGGCACACCACCTGGCTGGAGGCTGCCCTCGTCTGGAAGTGCAACATCATGACCGTCCAGGCAGAGCCCCTACCTTCTCCAGGTACTCTATTGCCAAAGACACTGAAGGTGCCAGGAGTTGACCCTGAGGGCCTCTCCACAGCAAGCCCCAGCCATGCCCGTGCAGGGCAGACCAGGGAAGGCTGTGTTGATGAATACTTGCCGTAGCTGGTGACATCTGACTTGTAGTCATGGAAGTGCATGGCTCCATTCATGAAGCCAAAGTTGGTGCCTCCATGGAACATGTAGAGGTTGATGGAGGAGCCGGCGTCCACAATGGCAGACACTGTTTTTAAAACCTCTGCCGGAGGAGGGAGAAAGGGGATGTGCAGAGTGACTTAAAGTCCTAGATGAGCCGGGATCCCTTCACTACTCCCCTCTGTCCCAGTCCCACCTCAAGGCCAGCCTTGCCACTCTGTCCTTCTGGCTCTCACTAAAACCCCAATCACAGAAGATTAGGGGTGGAAGAAGTGTGGGCCAGAATCATGGCCCCAACCTCCAGTTGTTTGTAAATCCTGGTCAAGTCTCTGAGTTCCACGTGGACCACCTGCAGCCCAGGCCGGCCAGGGCCTTCCAGCCAGCAGGATCTCACCAGGTGAATCTGCCTGACCAAGTATATCAAATGCACAAAGACGGGACACATCTCTAGAGAGAAAACTCTGATATCTCCCCTATTCTACCTTTGTTAGGAAGTGAACCATGACATGACAAGATCATAGCAAAGGAGAAAAACGAATGGTTGATAAATATATATTTTATTAATGTAAATCAAAGAAATGCAAACTAAAAAATGATGTACTGAGTAGACAAATATTAAAAGTTATTTTAATATTCAGTGTTGCTGAATCTGTGGGAAACGGGTGCGCTCATTCAGCCGCCACCGTCTTTCTGGGGGCTGAGGGGTGCGCATGCGCATCAGCAGCGCACTGAGGCGCGGCTCTGCCGCTCACCACAGGGAACGCCAGGTGCGCAGAGCGCAGGCTCCGGGACGCCCACCTAGATGGCGGCTTCAAGGAAACACTGGGAACGACCCGAGGGACTGGGTCCTCAAAGCATGGTTTAGACTGGGGTTCTTCGCATGCTTTAAAACAGTGATGTCACTCTGTATTTGGTCCTATAGAAAGCTGTCCGTGACTAAGCAGCCTAGACAGGGTGGACAGTGTAAAAAGCTAGTTTGAGTAAGCCATGTAAGAGAGCTGCTGCTAAATAAAACCATATTCACCTGCCAAAAAAATAAAAGAAAGCTGTCCGTAGGTGCATTAACTAGCACAAGCAGGTGACGCCGTGGACTGTGAGTGCATCTGTCTTTGTGTGTGCGTACAGAGCTGTCGGTAGAGATATATAAAGAACTGCCTGCATGGGATACATCTAAATGTTTTCTCTGGGCTCCGGGATTTTTATTTCTTCTCTATCCTTTTTCTGTATTTTCTGGATGTTTCCAATAAGCATGCATTACTCTTCTAATTACAAAAACATGAACAAGCAATGTTAAAAGCCTTCCTATTCATCAAAGTGTCAAGACAAATGACTCAGGAATATCCAGTCAATTTCTGCACACAGATAATCCCAGCAGTCTTGCACCCCCTATGGCTGACTTACATCAGTTAGCAGGTGACTGAAACTCATCCTCACTTCTTAAGTAGCACACATGCTGGATGTAGCAACTGTAAGCACTCACCAGAAGAATCCAAGATATTGTGAGGGCCTCCCCACGAGTCAAACCACCCCGTCCAGTACTCCATCACCATCTTGGGCTGAGTCCCCTGGACACCACAAAACGAGAGTTAGACAAGCAGGCTGGCCAGACAAAAAAGAGGGAAGCGCTTCGTGGAGGGGAGCCCCGGGATCTCTGCCATCTCCACTCTCCCCTGGCTCCATACCCACTGCCTAGAGGCCTTTGGAGGTGGGACAGAGGTGAGGGCCAAATTCACCTGCACACCACCAGCTCTCCTATTACATGTGGACCCCACACCTGTAGGTATAGAGCCAAAAAAGCTCCTAAAGTCAATATGGCAAACCCTGATGGTTTTCATGCTGCATATATGCTAGCAAGCAGACACCGGTTTGCTTTCTGGATCAAGCCAAGCTTTGCCTGTCCTCTTCCAGGGAAGGGGGATGTTCTACCCAGAGGGCAACTCCATACGTGAGAGGGATATGTGGGTGCAGACCCCCCTGGGTACTCCCTTCATTAGCAGAATAATCAGATGCTATAGAGTGGGCCCTCTTCAAGGTCCAGCTCAGTTTAAACAGTAGTTTGCAGCATTTTCTGAACCAGAAAATCAGGGTCTTACAGCACAGCTATTCACGGTGCAGGTTCTGCAGCCACAGTTTGGATTTATACCCTGGCTAGGTCACTGAACAAATCTTAAATCTTCTTTCTGAATACTGACTTTGGCATAGGACTGCCCTAAGGAGGCCAACATCATTCCTGGGACCATGCTCCACTCTGCCATGTTTGCAGAAACCCAGAGTGCCTGGGGGAGGTATAAAAACTAACATGCTAATATTTCAGGCTCTGTGCAAGACAGCCTTCCTCATTCAGTCAGTGACAGTTTGCCAAGTATTCTCTGGATCAGTGATGGCCTTAAGTTTAGAGGGCAACTGCATACACAGGGGGACAGGACAAACTTATGGTCCATTGAGTAGAAGGTACCAGCCAGACCCAGGTTAAAGCCAAAGTAGTTAGAAGAATTTTTTTTTAGAAAGACTGGCAGCTTGGTTTTCTTTACAAGCCACCTACCTCCCAAGACGGAGACATACTGCACCACATTTAAGTCACTAAAAAGGAAGAAGCAGATTCAAAGTCCCACAAGTCAGAAATCTCCCATGCCAGAAGCGAGCTGGTTGGCGTGGGGGTATCAGGGCTGAGGAGGTGGGTGTCCACGCATGGGCCAGGCCACTGCACTGCACAACTGGCTAAGAGCTGGAGCTCTGCAGTGAGGCTGCAATTCCCACGCCACTACTTACGGGGTGCCTTATGCACTCTATGGTTGTCTCCTTCACTGGCTTATATGACTAAGGAGAATTCAATGAGAGAGTGCACGTAATGCCCTTAGCACACTGTGCCTGGCAGGTAGGAAGTGCTCAAGAAACACTGGCCTAGTTCTCCCCATCGTGAGTCGTGGACGCAGAGGACAACTGGACGTCGCCACTTGGAGCACACATGGGGCCTGCACTGTGCATTCAGAGAGCCCTTGATTTAAACAAGGAGGTGTCCAAGTCCCGTTCCTTAAGGAGAGCAGACATCTTAAAGCGCTTCAGCAGGGCCATTCTGTTAGCAGGACACCCAGCCTGGGAAGGCTGGGGCATGGCTACCTCTCGAAGCATGACCTTGAAGGCTAAACATAAGGCATTCTGCTATATCAGCAGCTGCGCTGGGTGCTTTCCAAATATTACCTCATGTAATCTTCAAACAACCCTGCGACTTGACACCATAAAGTGATGTACTCTCATCATCCCCACTGAGAAGAAGAAAGAGATGCACAGAGAGGTTAAGTAACTTGCCCAAGGTCACACAGCACAGGACGGGAGACCCAGTCACCTTAGTCACAAGTGTGAGAGGCCCCCCACCCAACTGCACACACAGGCAGGCACTCAGGAAATGCCGAGGAAGGAAGGCCGAGACCCTGCTGGATCTTGCCTGAGCTGCCTCACAGGAGCCCACCTGGGAGTGGGGCCAGCCCTCCCATTTCCTCCTGGGAGCCCCCCGCCCACTCTGGCATCTGCACTCCAGGAGGAGCCACAGCAAACACACAGGCGGCCCCACACAGCCGTGGTGGCTCCACACAGATGTGCCTGAGGGTGCAGCCCCTGCTCTGAAAGACCATCAGCTGGAATGGAAAGCAGCCCAGCATCTCCACAGGCATCCATGCCTGTCCATCTAAGCACAGTTCCACTGTAGGGCCAGGACCAGTGTGACCATGTGGCAGGGGGACAGTCTGGGGTGTTCCCACCACTCAGTGAGCCAGGGGACAGCTGGAGCCTCTCAGCTCTGCAGAGGGCTGCAGCTCGGCCCCATTCCATCCATCTCCTTCTGAGGGGCACACGAGCTCAAGAGAGGACAGAACAGGAGTGCGGTGTAAATGCTCATCAGTCTGACGGATGTTGAGGGACATCTGGAAACTCCTCCCTCTCTCTGGACCTGGAGTGGACCAGGCTTTCTGCCTTGCTGATGACAATAATCTTTCTAGGACTGCAGGGGCCTCCCAGGTTAAGGCTAGATGCCTTATGTAGTATAGGACAGGGAAATTTTTCTTCCCCCCTCAACCCCTGGGAGCAAGTCTAGACCTAGTTGAGGTGACGAAAGTCGAGTCCTCTAGGAGTGCACCAAAAGGGCCCCTCTCTCGGGGCAGCGAGTGCCGTCTGCACTGCGTCAGCCTACACAGCAGCCCTCGGAGCTGTTTCTGGGCAGCGGGCCTCGCCAGCAGACAGAGGCATGGGCGGGCGGCCGAGAGGCCAACAGCTCTGAGTCCAGCTCCCCGCACTGGGGAAGCTGAGCGCACTGGCCGGCATTCAGAACTCCTGCAGGCTGCTGGGCAGGGCGGGTGGCAGTTTCCCTAGGGCTGGACTTACCTGGACGTTGAAAAGAAAGGTAGTCAGTAGCTGCAGTTCGTGTGTTGACTGCAAGTTGATGGTGGCCAGCACTGTTAAGGGGAAGAGGAGACAGACAGACAAAGCATTGCCCCAGAGCCAGGGACCTTCGAAGTGACCCCAGGTCCTCCTCAATCCACAAGCACAATAAAGTAACCGGCCTTGACACTGTTTCCCACCTCCAATTAGAAGCCAACCACAGCCAGGCACAGTGGCTCACGCCTGTAATCCTAGCACTTTGGAAGGCTGAGGCAGGAAGATCACTTGAGGCCAGGAGTTCGAGACCAGCCTGGCCCAGCATGGCAAAATCCCATCTCTACTAAAAAACACAAAAAAATTAGCCAGGCTTGGTGGTGCATGCCTGTAATCTCAGCTACTCGGGAGGCTGAGGTGGGAGGATCACTTGAACCCAGGAGGCGGAAGTTGCAGTGAACCGAAATCACGTCACTGCACCCTAGTCTGGGTAACAGAGTGAGACTCTGTCTCACAAAAATAAATAAGTCAGCCAGACTTATCTTGTGGTCTTGGAGGTTCTGCCACGCAGCACAGAGCTGAGAGGCAGTCACTCGCTAGGCACCTGACCTTGATCGGCTGTGACTTCTACAAGCCGAGTGTGCACTTCTGTTCCTGTTCTTTTGTAAGGACCAGAGCCTGATCCTTCCTTGGCACCCCAAGCACCTGGTCCAGGGTAATGATCTAAATGAAGACTCCTCTCTGATTTCTTGATAAGGGCTAATTCTATATTCAATCCCATAACACGGTCCTTTTAAAATTTAAAGTGCTATTTTCAGTGGCTTTCCATCAGTGAAACATATGCTCAAGAAATGTGTGCTTTGTTTGGCTGACAGCCAGGGATCCCCGCACCCACCCCAGCAGCACAGACTGACCCTGGGGCCGCTCGCCTGCCTGATGTCTGTCTAACAGTCAGTTCACCCGCAGGGCTGCGGCCTGGGCTTCTGCAGGCCTAAGCACACACGAGAGAAGCTGAGCTGGCCTGGCAAGCCCGGCCACCTGACTCTCTGCTGCAGGACACAAACCTCTGATTGCCAGTGAAGAAACGCAAGCAACAGCTGAGGCTCTGTGGAGGTGATAACTTGCCTCCAGGTCACAATAATTTGACTCAAAGTAGTCGCAGAGCGGGGCTGAACACTGGGACCCCGTGACACCAACCCATGGCCCTGCCTGGTCACTGCCCTCCAGCAACCCACTGGTGAGACCCTGCACCCAGACCCCCCTCCCCTCAAACCAGAAGCCCTTTGAAGACAGGACGCCACTCTGAAACTGAGCAGACCGAAGTCTCAAAGTAGACAGGATGCACATGGCTAAGTGAACACAGCGTCTCCATCCTTCCTTCCTGACACTTCTCACAAATACAAGAGGGGGAGACACGTAGATGGCCACCAGGAACAGAAACAAGAGGAGTCATCGGGAACTCCTGGGACACAGAGGACACAGTGACAGTAAACAAAAGAGGTGACAGTCGGCTCCAGCTCTGGTCCCAGGCTTCACCCCACTCCCAGCACCAGGCCCAGAGCACCACGAGGTGGCACCCCATCCCTAGCCTCAATCTTTGTTCACACCTGGGCCCATCCCCTCTGCAGGGGCCATCCTGCCTGAGAAAGCTGGGCCCCGGTGTCTGCAGAAGTGGGCGTGTGCGGGGAGGTAGAGGGGAGGGTGGAAGGGGGAAGCAGGCAGTCTCCATAGCACACTCCTGCCCACTCCTGGCCTGGCCCAGAACAGCGGCAGCAAGACCCCAGGGCTTCTCCAGAAACACTTAACAGTGCTTGACATACCCCAAACCCCGACAAGTGAGTGTCTCTTATTGAAAAAGCCACCAAGGCCCAATCACCCCACAGGGAAGAACTGTCAACAGTCTCTCCCACACCCAGTGCTCCCCAGTGGCAGCCCAGAGTCTCTTTTCTAAGCTGATGGGTAAGGGTCGATCCAGAGAATCCTGTTGTGCAGGAGACTGTGGAACAGGCAGCAGGAAAACAGGCCCGGGACAGGAACACGGGCAGCGCCAGGGACAGGAACACAGGGAGCACCAGGGACAGGAACACGGGCAGCATCGGAGACAGGAACACAGGGAGCGCAGGGGACAGGAACAGGGGCAGCGCAGGGGACAGGAACACAGGGAGCGCCGGGGACAGGAACACAGGGAGCGCAGGGGACAGGAACACGGGCAGTGCCGGGGACAGGAACACGGGCAGCGCCCGGGACAGGAACACAGGGAGCACCGGGGACAGGAACACGGGCAGCATTGGGAACAGGAACACAGGGAGAGCAGGGGACGGGAACACGGGCAGCGCCGGGGACAGGAACACGGGGAGCCCCGGGGACAGGAACACGGGGCGCACCGGGGACAGGACCATGGGCAGCGCCGGGGCGAG
>CAUYLG010070268.1:0-14595 GCA_963573385.1 Cacajao melanocephalus
CGTTCCTTGGTTCCTAGGGTTGTTCACATCTCAGCCCTGTACACTCTCCTCTCTACTTCATCAGGCGCCCCGGGTTGTGGCGCAAAAGTTAAAAAAAAAAAAAAAAAAAAAAAAAAAAAGAGTGAAAGAGGGGATACCTCCCATTTAGTTATGACCTTTTATTCCACAGAACAGTAATTTACTTGCGAGTGGATGATAGTTACAAATTGTATCATCTAGGAAAATGTAAATGTCAACAATATATGCAAAGAATAGAAAGGTATAACATGATGAAGACAGAACATTCAGGAGAATGACTGAGTGGTGAGTATGGTACAAAAACTTTTCACTTATTCAAAACATCAGCTATTCAGGTATTCAAGGCAACTAGGACATGATCAGAAGTAAACAGTAAGGCACCCAAGAATCTAGACTTTATGCTGCAAAACTCAGGTATGGAAGCTTATGCTGTTAAAAAAATTCCTCTCATTTGCTTCCTCTCAATAAATTCTTCTCATTTATTTACTGTTATGTTTACTGACTTATTCTTGCTTTGTGTACATTATTAATCATCTTGGTTATTTCAGTCCTTGTGCAAAATCAAGCTAAAAGTAAAAAATTAGAAAGTGATGGGGCCAATACTAGATATACCTATAAAAATAACAGCTTATATCCAGACAATGAAGAACATAGCAAACTAAAGAATCTATTTTTTTAAGAAAATAAACAACTGGTAAACAACACAAAATATAGAAATCTGACAAAGCCCTGACATCCAATATAACAATAATTATTCATGATGATGTCCCAAGTCTTTAAGAAAAGGTTTAAAATAGTTGATATCCTACAAGATTTTTAAGAAAATGGGAGAATATTAATTCATTTTGGAAAGATGATTGGCAGATTAGCTCAGATTAAAAATAGTTTGAGCTGTGTAAAGGGATAAAATCTGAAAATTTCTCTTAGCAAGAACTTCTAATTGTCCAAAAATGGGAATCTTTTAGAAGAATCTTTAGAGGAGTGGAACTGTAACATAATCATAATCACCTGGAAGACTCATTAAAATCATCTCATTTAATCTTTACAATAATCCTATGCTATTAATGTCCCCATATTCCAGAGGGCAAAACTAGATTTCAGAGGGATTAACTAATCTGCCAAAGGTCAGACATTAAAAACGGTTGATTCCATGAATTGGGGGTGCACCGAGGATTTGCATCTCTAACAAGTTTCCAGTTGATGCTGATCCTACTTGTCCACAGAAGGCACTTGGAAAGCCACTGCTCTAGAGGCAAACCAGGGAAAGTAGCAATAATAGCAAGAGAAGGACCAATAAGAAATGCAAGAACATGTGAGTGGGAAAGGCCAAATTCTCTTTTATGACATTCCCAAAAGAACAAACACTCCCATGGGCTCCATGACTCTTAACTAGGAGCAAAGCTGCTAGGTTGAATGCAGAACCTGCTATATGGATGCAAAGTATTTCTTTCCCTATTCGAGCTTTGGACACAGAATCTTTAGAGGAGCTCCAGTAAATCTAACTCCCTTCTTCAAGCTTCTCATTCAAGACCCTTCCTGGGAGAAAATGTCCCAGGCCTCGGTAGGATATCAAGCTCCTTCTCCAGCATCAGGGACATGATGCATAATTCCTCAGGCAAGCACTGCCAGCCAATGTTGTCACAGGCACAGCCCCGCAGGAGCCTATAAAATCCTGATACACAAAATGTGTTGACATTAGTAATCTCATAAAGATGGATTTGCCATTTGCTCAAAAGCTTTCCATAAAGACTGTTTGTCAAAGATAGGAAGGTAAAAGCAGATGCTGAAGGGCTCTCCTTCAAGGTCCTCTTGGGGGACAGGGTGTACAGGGTCAGGGTGAGGGGACATGGCTCATCTTCCTCCTTCTTTCTCAGGTCCCTGAGGAGCATAGATCATGGGCTTACCTGATCAGGGGATGGGGCTAATCCTCAAACATCCTGATTTGTCTCTAGTACAGAGCCTCAGCTGAGGACTACAGGCTAAGAAAATAGTAGATACTGTAAGAGCATTTACTGAACACTTACTGGATACCAGGGACAGCTGTAAGTGTTTCACATGCATCATCTACTTTAATTTTCATGCCAATCCTGTGCTACTACTGTCCACATGGGTGAAGTAGTAGCACAGGATTGTTGCCTCACATATTCTAATTCTGTGGATTGAAATCCTGGCACAATCTTGCCTCCAATGCAGAACTCTTGGGATTCATCTTTCCTCTCTGGCTATTCCTTCTCAGTCTCCTTTGCTGGATGCCTCTCATCTCCCTGATCTCTAAGGCAAGGGTCAAAAAAAGCCCTGTCTGTAAACAGCCAGATGGTGGATTTTGTTGGCTTGGCCAGCCAAGAGTCTTTGTCACAACTACTCAGCTCTGCTGTTGTAGCTCAACAGCCACAGATGATAAATAAATGCAGATGAATCATTCCAATTATACTTTATTTACAAAAAGAGATGAAAATCCGGCCACCGTCTGACAACTCCTGCTCTAAGTATTAGTGCCCCCTACCATCTGGGAAGGAAATCAATGCTTTGGTTCTTACTAACTATACTCAATTTCTCTATGCTTACAACCAGTCTAGAGCCTCTAAATAGCATGTGTATGTTAATGATCCTCAAATCCATAACTTTAGCCTAGACTTTTGTCTAAACGCAAACCTTACTCATACCACTACCTATTTCATGTCTCTACTAGAGTGTCTCATAGACACTGAAATGCAAATCCAAAGCTGAACCCCTAATTTCCAACCCTTCCCCCAAAACTGCATCTCTGTCAGCCTTACGCATCTCAGCAAACAACAGCTCATCATTCCAGGTGCTCAGGCTTTGACCACGTGCTTGGTGTCACCCAGGCCCCTCCCTTTCTCTCCTACTGCAAATCCAATTATCAACAACCCTATTAAGCATAGCTTCAAAATATGCCCAGAATCAGACCTCCTCTGCCACTAACTTCAAAATATGCCCAAAATCAGACTTCCTCTGCCAAGCCACCTGGATTATGACGACAGTCTCCTAAGTAGTCTCCCTCCAACCTCCCTTGTCCCTAAATTTCTATCCTTCACACTCAGCAGGAGTGATCAGCCTTTAACATTATGAATCACAACGTATTCATTCTGCTTCAATTTGTCCATGTCTCCTTCTCACTCCCAGACCTTCTGTTCTCTGGCCCCTCAGAAGCTCAGATCTCATCTCTACTCTCAGGCTTCCTCCTTCTGTCCCAGCAACACATGCCCCTTCCTGTACCTCCAACTCACCAAGCACATCCCCACTTCAGGGTCTTTGCATTGGCTGCCTGTGGCCATCTCCCCTGATAGCCTTTTGGCTCAGGCCCTATCGTCCTCAGGTATGAGCTTGAATACTACTCCAACACTGAGGCCCTTCCTGAATGTCTATGTACATTAATCATGCCCCTCCTTACCCTTCTTATTTCTTATTTTTCTCCATAGCATTTATTACCACCTGATTATTTATTTATTTATATAGTTCCTTTTTGTCTGTCTTCCTCAAATAAGAAATCACCCCCTTGAGAACTAGGGCTCTATTATGTTTAGCTCACTGCTGGAATCCCTGAAGTGAAAGCTGTGCCTGTTATGGAGTAGATACTAAACATTCTTTAAAGAAGTAAACGTAAACCAAAAACAAATACATAATACCATCGTCTCATGTAACTCTGCAACCACTCTTGCAAATTGGCTAATGAGGAAGCAGAGGTACAGAGGTAGAGTGGCTTGCTGAAAGTCATACAAACGATGGATGATTTGATGCTAGAACATGGTCTTTCTGATTAGAGGTTCTGTCAGCTTCTCATACAAGATATAAAATTCATAAATTTCCTCCGATAATTGCTTCTAAGGAGAAGGAGGTTATGTTACAAAGTTATTTTTGTATTTCAACAGATGACTCCCAAAGCAGTGCTCATCAATTTATCTCACCAGTGTCTGTTTACATCACAAAGAATGAGAGACCATGCCATTTGATACTGGGGGAGACACAATGATGCTCAGTCTTTGAGACGATGGCCTTTTTAGAACAGCCAAATACTTGGAGGATCATCACAGAAGAAGAGTCGCATTTTAGATCCACTGACAGAGAAAAGACTGATGACCAAAAGCTGACGTAAACTCAGTGTGGCTCTTACATGAATTTCTGTTTGTTCAATCTCAACAGTCTCTACAAATATCTGGAAAACAATTACAGGCACACATAACGACAGCCAGCCCACATACAGGAGATGTCATCCACTTATCTGAGAGGTGATGTCGTTTAGTGATTAGGAGGTGGCTCTTTTTAACAATTACCCCACCTCCTAATAGAAGAGAGACCCTAGGCCATCTTCTTTGGCCCTTTGTGTTTCAGTTTCCTCAACCATAAAGGGGAATCAACATGCTATCAGTGTTACTGGGTTACTGAATTGGATAAGTAAATGCATGAAAGTTCTTAGAACAGTGTCTGGAACGTAATAAACACTCAATAAATAGTAACTGTGGTATTTGTGGCAGATAGTATGTTATATTTCAAAGAGTCCACAGTTCACCCGCAGTAATATTCCAGGCTCACAGAGGCCAAAACGCACAGCACAGGAAATACTGCCCTAGAGAGTGATTTTTCAACAAGCAGGGCAAGCTGGGGAGGGAATCGTGTGTTGCTTTGAACACCCTGGGAGAGCCTGTTACCCACCGTGCACATCATAGTCCAGGAAAGTTTCCAAGGCACTCTGCTAATTCAATGCAGACGTACCCAGAATCAACTCTATTTCATTTCTAATTTCTGCAGACAGTGACTTCTACCACTATAACCGTTAGGACCCAATTTTACCATAACAAAACACTGGTAGTAATTCCCTGGAGTTTCTTATAAAGAGATTTTATATCTGCTTCTAACCAATAAAAACTGTATTAGCACATTTAATAAATTGAGAGCTTAAGATTCTACTTCAGTGGGGACTGGCAATACTTTTTGGATTTTTTTGATGTACTGATGTTTTTTTCATTATAAATATATTTTTTCATTATAAATACATAATCCTTATTTAAAGTCACAAAAATATTTAAAAAAAGAAAATAATCATCCATAGTTCTTCCTTCCCCTCTCCTCCAACTTTTAAAACTTTCATTTTAAAATTTTTTAATTTTTTATTTATTTTAAAATTTTTCATTTTAAAAGTTGGAGGAGAGGGGAAGGAAAAACTATGGATTTTTTAAAAATTTCTTTTAAAAGGAATAAGTCCACGAAATAAGTGGACAAATAAGTCCATGACATTTTCTTATTGTACCTAAAATTTAGGAAGAATACATCTTACTTCCATATTTAGGTTTGTCATTTTTCCAAGAGCACCATCACTCGGGACTTCTGTGGGAATTGATGTCCTAAGCTTTGCAGAGTCTGTTTGATGGTCCTGGGTGGGCCCCTGAGGTGTCAGGAAGGGAAAGTACACTGCCTGTGTGAATGTTAGTATCCCAGAGGCCCTAATGAGAACCACAGGGCACCTGGCAGGAGGGTCAGCAGCTGGAATCTCAGCAGCATTCCAACCAGTCCCATTTATAAAGGCAAAACAGGATGACACACACATGTCTGGGTACTCCTGGGAATTTTCTAGAAAGAAGTATCATATGAAAGATACGATGGTTTTTATAGCTCTGTAGAAAAGGACACTGTGTCTTGGATAACAAAGACCTTCTTTGCTTTGTATTTATTTCAATGCATTTACTTCCTACATCATGTATTGCATCATGTGGATGGGTTATTGTCTTAGTCCATTTTGTGATTTTGTAACAGATTACCATAGGCTGGATAATTTACAATGAAAACAAATCAATTTCTCATAGTTCCAGATGCTGGGAAGTTCAACATCAAGGTCCTGGCATCTGACAAGGGCCTTCATGCTATGTCATCTCATGGCAGAGGCAGAAGGGCAAGTGAGGGTGAGAGTGAGACATGGACGGGGCCACACCTGTTTTTATAACAACCCACTCTTGAAATAATGACATTAATTTATTTATGACAATAGAGCTCTCATGGCCTAACCACCTCTTAAGGATCCTATCTCTTAATACCATCACGACGGGCAATTACATTTTACATGAGTTTTGAAGGGGACATTCAAACCACAGTAGTTATTCTCTTAATGATAACAATTTAGAAAGAGATGCCGCTGCTGCCCCTTTGGTAACAGATAAAGAATCAGCATGGCTGCTTCCCCCTCAGGGTAGCGACCTAAGCAGTAATGGAGGAAAAGAGCAGAGGTTGGAGAGGAGAGCACACCATAAAGTTGCAGACATGCTTTTCAAGATGCAATGCAAGCTGACTGACAGCTGCTTAATACCTCCTAGGCTTCCTAGACTCCAGATCTCCAAAATCACGAAGTAGCTCTCTCTGGTTCCGCAGCTGCAGGAAACCATGAGCTCACCCACAAGCACTCTGAACTGTCTCTCACTGATAAGGACACACTGGCTTTCTATATTCCAGCCTTACAGATAATGGACAGCACAACATGAAGCAGGATGATGTGAAAATTAATAAGTACCTTATGGAGGATAGATACGGCATCAAAGAAAGGTACAAACAGATATTAATAATCCTGAGAACATTTAAGCCCTATCGGGGTTGGGCTTTGGATGAGCTGAACTAGGGTGTGAGCAAAACACAAATTGCAACAGGTATGGGCACCTCTGGTGTTGATTCTTTTTCTTTAGTTCCTTCTGCTCTACGGTAACCAGTAAACTATCATATGGGGTGCAGGAGCTAGCCAATTATACATTCTGTGTGTGTGTGTATGTGTGTGTGTGTGTGTGTGTGTGTGTGTGTGTGTGTGTGTATATACACACAAAATCACTGCAATCTTAGAGAGCAGAGGAAGGAATGTCCACAAATGTGTCCCTGTCTTCAGAGAAGAAAATGTATGCTCAAGCAGGAAAAATAACAAAAAAATACCCAAGATGAAGAAGTATTTTTATAAACCTGCAGAGAAGAAATGCTATGGTCTGCTTGTCCCCTAAAATCCATGTGTTGAAACTTAAACACCAATGTGATAAGTACTGAGAGGTGGGGCTTTGGGGAGGTAATTAAACCATGAGGGTGGAACCCTCGTGAGTGGCATTTGCAACCTTTATAAAAGGTCAGCTATATGAGGACACAGTGTGCCTCCCCTTGGGAGGAAACAGTGACCATCTGCCCTCCTGGAAGCACAGAGCAGCCCTCGCCAGACACAAAATGTACCAGGACCTTCATCTTGGACTTCCCAGCCTCCAGAACTGTGAGAAGTAAGTTTCCATTATATATAAATTATTCAGTCTGTGGTATTTTGTTTCAGCAGCACAAATGGACTGAAATAAGATGTTAAGAGCAAGACAAGTTAGTTACAACAAGTTAGTGTTAGATCAAATGGCTTATGCTAATTATTAACCTTGTGATCTTGGTCAAGTAGCTCTCTAAGCCTCAGTTTCTTTAACTTTACAAATGGAGTGAATTGTACCCTAATTCACAGAATTAAATGAAAAAATGTATGTAAGCTACCTTCCTTCTCTTATAGAGTACCTAGCATTTAGTAGATGGCTTACAAATGTGAGCCATGATGGTTGTGTTTGTAGAACAGTATGATGTGGCAGGAAGTGTCATGGTAAGCAATCGAGGATAAACATAACTTTTCCCCTTTTCAAATGACTAAGGATGTAAACATTCCAATATCCAGATCAGGCAACTCCAATCCAAGCGGGATGAAAAAAGTCCTTTGGGCCCCACAGTCCTGGCCTGGCCTCAGAGAAGAGTGACTACTTTTCTTTTGTACAATGATCAAAGCTACCAGAGTATGAATCGTGTATATAAGTGAGGGATTCAATGAAGTCCTCAGGTAGAAGGACACTATTTGAGATCATTTCCATAAACATCTCTAAAAGTCACCTCTCCAATGAGTCTGTGGTGGGTGCTAAGGGGAGCTCAAGGGTCAATGAAACCGGACCTACCTTAAATTGAAACTAAACTCCTGTGTGTGCAGAATACTGAATTGAATGCCAATGGTGATGGAGCGAGAATGGGAAAGGACACACAGGGTAGTTCTTCCACAAAAAGGAGCTCACCCTTGAGTTGGAGATAAAGAGAGAATGCTTCTTGGGAGCCAACTAAGGAATATTTCAGATGGGAGCAGTCAGTCCACAATTACAGATGAGCCTGGTGTCAACTGAGGACAAGTGCTGAGCAGCAGTAAAAAAGGGTAAGTTGAGGATAGTCATGAAAACTGGTGTGTAATGAGATTGGCAGCCCCAGAATTCAGGCCACTAAGTGCAGTTAGGGCAAGCAGGCAGGCATGAGTACATTTCAGCAGTTGCCAAAGTGTCTCCACCTCCTAACATTCATCAGTAGTACCAATGGCTCCCTTGCTCCTCCTCTGTGTCAGGAGCAACCCAGAAATTACAGACGAAATATTAAAGACTCATATAAAACGCAGCTGCCAATCCAACATCGGTATGGCAGTTAATAAAGATAACAACAACCAGCATTTGAAGACCACTTACCATATGCCAGGTGTGCTTTTCAACATCTTGAGAGGATTAACTCATTTAATCATCCCAAAAAGCCTGTGAGATAGGTACTATTCTATTATTACTGTAGTAATTATTACCATAATTTTTGAGAAGTAAAAACAGGCACAGAGAGGTTAAGTGAGGAGGTGAGTTGACTTGAAATAACTTTTTGGCAAACATGCAATGCCCTGTTCACAATTCCTTCTCAGGAACTAGGATAGTTATTTTCCAGTGAGGATGTCAGGATAAGGTGCAGACTATGGCGATGAGACTTAATAAAACTAAGCTATCACGTGAACGTTCATGGTCTTACCTCTGCCTTAGGAGCACTCTCTTCCAGCCAATTGAGACAATGGAGCACAGACTTGCACTTGATTCTATGAAGCCATCACATTGACCCTGAAGGCGGTGATGAGAAGGCCTCACTGCAAGTTTTCTCCTCATATAACCACGTGCCTCCAGCTTGCCTCCTCGCTCTTTGGCTCTTTTATTTTTTTTAACCCACTACCACTCCCAAATGTCTTAATCACACCTTGAAACTACCCTGTGGACCTCACTGTGGCCTTAAACGATGGCTAGCAGTTAAATCTGAATGCAGACACAGCTTGGAAACAAGAGCTAGAGATTTTCATAGCACCAGTGAAGTGGAGAAGGCTGAGCTTCACCCTAAGGGAGATATTAACTGAATCCGTTTCATCGAAATCTATTTATTCAGTTCTGGTGACATGCTTGTTTAAACTGGCTCTAACTGAGCACTTTGCCATCAAGAAGCAGCCAACAATTATCTTTAAGGCACACGCAAGGTATTTTTAAGTGAGTCTACACTTAAAAATACCTTGCGTGTGCCTTAAAGAATGCTTACATTCTACACTAGTTGAAGGTGTCCAGGTGCATATGTACGTGCTGTGAAAGCATGTGTCTGGGTACGTGTAGGATCGTGGGCTAACACTGACGATTGTGTTGTGCTTGAATCCTGGTATGATCAAGCATGAGTCCCTAGAGTCCATCCAGGCACAGAATACCTAAACCCTCTCTAGCTCAAAGACTCTTTCTGAATCCTATAATAGGTTGACAGTTCTCCCCGCACTTGTAAAACCTCAGCTTCCAGGGTGGGCAGCCTTTTTCTTCTGCAAACCAAGTGGCACAGTGAAAAACAAACACCACAGAAACACTAGGAAAGGAGAGCCTCTGTAGATGCTTATTCTCAGGGGCTGAGATTCCCACGCCTCTGCTTGGTGAAGCAACCTCAGGTCCGCTTTCCTATGTACCCACTGGTTCATGTTCATTTCTGTGTCTATTCCCTCTGTGATCTGCCTAGTCTCACAGCCAGCCTAAGTGAGTAAAAAATACTAATTTCGTCACATTTCCAGCCCCCAAATGACTCAATTTAACATCTGACCTTAGATCACAACAATATACTCAAGATGCTAACATCTTTTTGGTGTTTTCCAGGTCCAGGACTCTCCAAACTAGGTTTTCTGTTTCTCAGCATCATGATGATACGTGAGCTAATCCCTACTCTCCAGGGGAAAAGTTTTTGTTTCTGTGTTTTTGAATATTCTTGAAAGAGCATTCAGGTGAAAAAGAAATAAAGAACAAGCAGGAAACAAACTAAAGACTCATTTCAAAGCAGACGAATCCATACTTCCTATAGACAGATGTTGACACACTGGTCTCCTAACCAGTCCTCAATTACTCAGCACAGCTCTAGTGAAGGCTTGCACCAGTGAAGAACACTCCGTCATAGTGACCCACCCTCAATTACTCATAGCAAGAAATTTAATCAATCTTACCAATTCAGATGTCCCTAAAAAGCTTATCTGATTCTATTCTAACTGCAGAGCTTACCTTTTTATGTACTAAATAATTAATATAATTACGTAGAATCTATGTGATGCCTATGATAAATTCTGTGTCCAGAACTCAGGATGCATCCACTTGGGAGCTTTAATGTGATTTAAAAGATAAAAACCCACTATTTACCTGAACCATTTGTCAAATTTTGAAGCCAGGGTAATTTATGCATACAGACTTTATGTGTATACATACATACATACATATATATATGCATACTACATTATACAGCTGACTTAGATGACTCAATCATTTTTAAAATATTCTTTATTTCCCTATGAACCTATAATCAGCAGAGCACTCTTGTAAACCAAAACAAACCGCCAATGCTGCTTGGAATACAAATAATCAAACAAAAGACAACTAGGCCTCAGAGATCATATTGCGGTATTGTCTCCAGAGAGTATTAAACCAGAAATCAGCAGAACTGGGCACC
Organism: Cacajao melanocephalus; assembly: GCA_963573385.1. Classification (NCBI taxonomy): domain Eukaryota; kingdom Metazoa; phylum Chordata; class Mammalia; order Primates; family Pitheciidae; genus Cacajao; species Cacajao melanocephalus. The sequence goes on from CAUYLG010070268.1 coordinate 10,819, forward strand.
AGTCACAGTTTTACTATTATTTATCATTACAATATGAGGTGAGTCATTTAATTTCTCTGACCCTCAGTTTCTGTATGTTACATTAAAGATTTTTTAAAGTTCACCTATGGGAGGCCGAGGTGGGCAGATCATGTGAGGTTGGGAGTTTGATACCAGCCTGACCAACATGGAGAAACCCCATCTCTACTAAAAATACAAATTTAGCCAGGCGTGGTGACACATGCCTGTAATCCCAGCTACTCTGGAAGCTGAGGCAGAAGAATCACTTGAACCTGGGTGGCAGAGGTTGCAGTGACCCGAGATCATGCCATTGCACTCCAGCTTGGGCAACAAAAGCAAAACTCCACTTCAAAAAAAAAATCACCTATAATTCCTATTCCCAGATGAATACTACCATATTAACAATGGTCAGTGCCTTTCAATCTTTTTTCTATGCAAATTTCTATCTACATCCATATTTTAATCTACACAAATACCCATATTAATAGTTATATTTTTGGAATAATACTAGATAAAAATGAGATTGGGTTCTAAGCTCTTTTCAAACCCTAAAAATTGCAATATTCTGGGAATAATGAGGACCAACAATTACACTACTGCTGATGTAGGCAGCAAGATTAAAAGATGTGGAGTAACTCTTACCAACTTAGAACACTTGGGGATTAGGCCTTCATGGATTACTGAATATTCAGACAGCTAGGAGTTGGTCAGCACAAGTGTGAGATAAAGCAGGCAGAAGAAATCAGGATGAAGAAGGTAAGTAGACCAGAGTCTTACGACGCTCTGGGGGTATTCTGCAAGTAAAGAATCACCACAAAGAAAAACTGTGCAGCTTTAAAAGACAGGTAGAGATGCCAATCAAAACAGCCCAGATGGACGGTCACAAATCATTCCCAGAATCAGCAAGAGTAAAGAGAACTGGAAAGCCAGGAAGTCATACACCATTAGTGGGATTGGTTTGGCCTTTCTAGAGAGCAATTTGGAAACATCTATCACATGCCTTGAAAACAAGAGTGTCTTCTGACCTGATATGGGAAGTCACAAATTTCGCCTCAAATTTTCACCCTTCCCTAAATGTGTGACCTTTGCCATGTAACCCTGCAGTACCTTCCAACTATGGGTAGGACAGAATGTCCTGCCTCTTGACACTGGGCTTCGTCACATGATTTGCTTTGTGATGTCAATAAATGTGATACAAATAAAGACTTAAAAAGCAGGTGTGAGAATAAGCTTGCCCATGCCTCTGCCAATGACATGAGAATAGGCTGGGGCCAGCCTGCTGGAGAATGAGAAACAGTGTAGAGGAATCAAATCCCCTGAGTCATCCCAGCACCAGCTACCCTAGATCAGCCAACAGTCAGCCAATCAATCCTCAAGCATGAAACCAGGCCCACCTAAGAGCAGCAGAGCCATCCAGCAGATCCCAGCCATGTGAGCAATAATGTTTCATTGTTTTATTTTGTAGCAATATTGTTCCAGTAGATAATTAATACTCCTATTCACTCCATATCTAATAATTTGTCCAAAATAAATCATCATAGATAGATACAACAATTATCACAACATTGTTTACAATATCAGAAATATAGAAACAACTTACATTACAGGAAGAAAATTAGTCAATTATATTATGCTATATCTGTATAACAAAACAACACCCAACCATTAAATATTATAGAAAAGCATTTACTAGGATAAAAGTGTATATTTAATATGTATGAAATTGATCATTGAATTATATATAGGATAATCTGACATTTGTTTATGTGAATATGCATAATTATGGAAAAAAGACTGAAGCACAAACACCAAACTAGTAATAGTAGTTTTCTCTGGGTAGTGAGCTTATGGGAGATTTTTATATTCTTGATTCTGCTTATGTATCATTTTTACAATATATTTTAAGTATTGCTGAAATGAAGGAAAAATTAAAATATATTTTAAGTATTGCTGAAAATTAAGAAAAAAAACCTTAGCAGACAAAGCCACTAGTATTATTCATGAAAGGTGAAGGAAGAACTGAGATAGATAAATCAGGACTGATACTGATCAGAAGCCAATGCCACAGAGATAGCTGAGCAGAGGAAGAGACAAATGCCAGGAGAAAGGTCTGATCAGGGCGAGAGCTGCTCTTTCACTTGCCTGTCTCTATTTCCTCCTTTTTAACTTAGAATAGGGAGAAAAAGGACAGCTGCATTATTAATGCATTAATTATGATAATATTCTGTGCACGACTAATACATGTCAAACCATCCTTATGCCAAATTGAAAACTGACATTTTTACTTCATGAATATTGCTCCATCAGTGACATTTATTGTACGTTTCCAATCTTGCAACAGTGAATGTCAGGTCAACTATCAAGCGTTTGCTTTCCTTCCACTTTATTTCCTATTTTAAAGCAGTATGCTGTCACTGTTAATTGGGGTGCAAAGTCAGACTGCACTCGGAGGATCTGAGGCCTCTCGCTTCCTGAACATCTTGGTTTGGTCCCTGGAAAATTATGCCATACCTGGGCTTTCTGTCTACCCATGTCTTCTTCTTTACCCTACCTAAACTTGAAATTACCACCATCACCCCAGCCTGCCCTAACACTATTTTTTGGTTTTATTTTACCTTTAGAATACCTATTATCTAGAATACTGTATATTTATTTATTTTGTAGATTACCTATGACTCTCCGTTAGAATACAAACTCTAAGGAATTTTTGTTTTATCCACTGCTGTTTTCCTAGCACCTAAAATAATTCTAGGACATAGTAGGCGTTTGTTAAAATATTTATTGAATGAATGAACCACTTTCATGAATGGGCTTCTGGGAATCCCCAGAGATCAAGTGTTCTAGTGAAAAGTTTTATCCCATTTAAACCATACAATGATTTCCTGGATCTCAATTTATTAATGACCTACAAATTGACTTTTTAAAAAAGCTGCATCATTCAGGTAGTTATTTTTGATCTTCCCTTTTTCTCCTGAAAATCCTCAACTACATTCATTTTCCCCTCCATGCATCTATTATATTAGCATCCTGTGATCACTTCTTGGCTATTGTATTAGTCCATTCTCACGTTGCTATGAAGAAATACCTGAGACTGGGTAATTTATGAATGTATAAAGAGAAGAGGTTCAATTGACTCACAGTTCCACATGGCTGAGGAGGCCTCAGGAAATTTGCAATCATAGCAAAAGACACCTCTTCACAGTGCTGCAGAAGAGTGAATGAGTGCCAAGCAAAGGGGGAATTCCCTTATAAAACCATCAGATCTCCTGAGCACTCACTCACTATCATGAAAACAGCATGGCAGAAACCACCACCATTGATTCAATTATCTCCACCTCGTCCTGCCCTTGACATGTGAGAATTATTACAATTCAAGGTGAGATTTGGGTGGGGCCCCAGAGCCAAACTATACCATTCTGTTTCTGGCACCTCCCAAATCTCAGCTTGAATTATAACAATTCTTATGCAGTTTGCCATTATTTTATTCTTAATCCTCACATTTCAAAACACAATCATTCCCTTTTCACTGTCCCACAAAGTCTTAAGTCATTCCAGCATTAACTCAAAAGTCCAAGTGCAAAGTTTCATCTAACATAAGGCAAATCCCTTCTACCTATGACCCTGTAAAATCAAAAGCAAGTTAGTTATTAGGGATAATTCCCAGATACACTGGAGCTACAGGCATTGGGTAAATACAACCATTCCAAATGGGAGAAATTGGCCAGAATGAAGGGACTACAGGCCATATGCAAGTCTGTAATTCACCAGGGCAGTCAA
>CAUYLG010070269.1:0-23345 GCA_963573385.1 Cacajao melanocephalus
ACTGGGGAGTTGTCTGAGTGGGGAGTTTGATGAGGAATAGGCAGGGTCATCAGTGGAAGCCAGGCCAAGACCCTCCACTAGGAGGAGGAGGAGGTAGATGAAGAGGGGGAGGAAGGGAGGAGGAGGAGGAGGAGGGGGAGGAGGAGGGGGTGGAAGGAGGAGAGGGGAGGAAGAAGAGAGGGAAGGAGGGGGGAGGAGGAGGGGGAGGAGGAAGAGGAGGAGGAGGGGGAAGAGATAGAGGAGGGGAAGGAGGAGGAGGAGGAGGGAGTACATGGAGGAGGGGGAGGAGATGGAGGAAGAAGAGGAGGAGGAGTAGTGCTGTCCTCCTGGCTGCGGCAAACCCTGAGGCCACGGTCAGGGTGAAGGAGGAGGATTGGAAAGTCGGGGGCACGGGCAGGATGAGGCCTCACAGTTCTGGGGGGCAGTGTGGGGGCCGGTCCATCCGATGTCCCTCCCGCAGCAGCGAGAACAGCTCCTCCACCGGGATGCCAGGGTATGGGGAGCCCCCGAGGGTGAAGATCTCCCACAGCAGGATCCCAAAAGACCACCTGGAGACAGAGCCAGGGCTCAGTGGGGCTCAGTGCCCTCCCTACAACCAAGGTTAGGATGGGGGAACCCCACAGGTACAACCCACCACAGCTGGTGAGGAATGGACTCCCCACTGAGTCTGGTCCCACTTGGGTCCCAGGCCAAATCTGAAGGAGCCTTCGAGCACTTGACTCCTGGGGCCATGTGATTGGGCAGTGTCCTGCTCTTTTTGGGGAGTAGGACAGTGACCGCTGGCAGGACTCACACGTCACTCTGGTGTGTGTACACTCGGTCAAACAAGGCCTCGGGTGCCATCCACTTGACAGGCAGGCGGCCCTGGAGAGGGGGGGTGGGCCTCAGTAGAGTCCCACAGGTCCCCAAGCCTGCCAGCCCCAGGCCCAGCCCCCCTCTACCCTCATCCAGTTCTGCCGATCTCCCTCACATTGCTGGTTTTCTTATAGTAGTCAATGTGGTGGACACCCCGGGCCAGCCCAAAGTCAGCAATCTTCATCACATTGTCCTCAGTCACCAGCACGTTGCGGGCAGCCAGGTCCCGGTGGATACACTGTGGGGGAGGAGGAGCTTGGGTGCATCAGGACTCCTGGCTGGGAGCTGAGCACATACCACCCACCAGCAGGCCTGGGGGCAGGGGCCCTCCACCCACTTTACAGACAAGGAGGTTGAGGTTTAGAAAGGGGAGCACCCTCTCCTGCGTCCCCTCTCCCCTCTCCGAGCCTATGGGCGAGGCAAGTGTGAGGAACAAGTGGGGAATTCGGGAAGGTGTGAAAGCCTGGGGACATTGAGGTGGGGTAATGAAAAAGAGCAGAGAGGGAGAAGTTGGGGACATTTAATGCCACAGGCCTGAGAGAGTGGAGATGGAGAGACTGACAGGGGCCCAGAGCCCCACCGCCTATACCTTCCGAGACTCCAGATACTGCATGCCTCGGGCCACCTGGTAGGCGCAGGAGACCAGGACCGGGAAGGACAGTGGCCCCTCACTGCTTTGAGGACCGTCAGGGCTGAGGTCGGGGCCTGGGGGACGCCGGGCCCGCAGGAACTCCCGCAGGTTTCCCTTGGCGGCGCACTCCACGATCACATACAGGGGCCCTACGGAGGGAGCACATGGAGAGGCTGCCAAAGCTGTGGCTCTGAGCCCTAATGGCCCATGCCACCAGCCCCGCCTCTGCCCCACCTTCCTGGGTGCAGACACCCAGCAGGTTGATGATGTTCTTGTGTCGGCCAATCAGCTTCATCACCTCCATCTCCGAGACCAGGTCTGCCAAGTCCTTGTCAGAGGCATTGCCTGCAAAGGCAGCAGACGGGGTGAGGAAGCTGCCCTCCAACTACATGAGGGAGACCACAGAGGCAGGGCCAGGACAAGGAGCACTGGACCTCAGGGTCACCTAGGCCACAATCCTTGCTAGGCTGTGTGGCCTTGAAAAAGTCTCCTAGCATCTCTGAATTTCAGGGTCGTCTTGTGGGAAATGGAGCAGTGGGTCACACCCTACCTGTCACAGCAGTTTCAAGGATGCAACTACATCAAGGATCTAAAAGGCAGGCCTAGGGCCGGGTGCAGTGGCTCACACCTGTAATCCCAGCACTTTGGGAGGCTAAGGCAGGTAGATCACGAGGTCAGGAGTTCGAGACCAGCCTGACCAACATGGTGAAACCCTGACCCTACTAAAAATACAAAAATTAGCTGGGCATGGTGGTGCATGCCGGTAGCTACTCAGGAGGCTGAGGCAGGAGAATTGCTTGAACCCGGGAGGCAGAGGTTGCAGTGAGCTGAGATCACACCGCTGCACTCCAGCCTGGGGGACAGAGAGAGATTCCATATCAAAAAAAAAAAAAAAAAAAAAAAAAAGAGGCAGGCCTTCCAGTGTGCAGGTCCAGGAAAGAGGAGAGAGGAGAAGAGCTCGGAGCAGGAAGGAAGCTGCCTCCGGAGGGGTTGGCAGTAGTCCCTGCATGGGGTCAAAGCTCCTATATGTGGAAAGCAGGCTGGCGCCCTGGGGTCTGTTTGACCAGGGCCTGGCATCCAACTGGCCTGGAATTCAGGGAGCTGCTGGCAGGCAGGGTATAGCCAGGGGAGCTTGGGAAGAAGGCTGCTCTGGCTTCTCTGGCTGGGTCCTTGGGGCTGACCTGTGGCCCTGGGCCAATGACATAACACCCCCCACCCACACACGCCAATCTCACCATGCACATTTCTCAATCCCTGCCTCCCAGGGAGCACCAGGTGGCCCCAGCTGTGTAGAGAGGAGGGAAGGAGCAGAAAAGGAGTTGAGGGCATTCTTGCAGAGGGGGCTGGGGAACTGGAACAAGAGGCCCCAGTGGGCAGGGTGCAAGACTGCCCTGCAAGAGCACCCTGGGGCTGGGACTGGGAGCAAGCAGAAGGGCTGTCCTCCTACAGCAGTGGACACAGGGGACAGACCTAGGGAAGGTCTAAGGGAGGCTGAGCGTGTCTGAGGGGAACCATGGAGAAGGAGGTAGAGGGCCTGTGAGGCTGACAAGGAGATGTGAAGTCAAGGCTGACACAGACCAATGCTGACAGAGGATATCAAGCCTGTCACACCAAATTCTTATCATCATCGTCACCCCAATGGTGATTTATTTGGCCCTGACTATAAGCCAGGCATTTTCCCCAATCCTTGAGCTGGGAGATAGGGACTGTTATTTATCCTACATGACACGAGGGGAAACTGAGGCTCAGAAGTCACTTGCCAGGGTCAGGAGTGGAGTTGAATTGCAGGCTTAAGGGTGGGATCCTGCAGCCTCTCCCAGCTCCAAGGTTCACCTGGTAGCACCGTGAGCCCCAATGCCATAGCACCTCCTCCAGGCTGCCACATTCACCTTTTATTTTTCTTTTCTTTTCTTTTCTTTTTTTTTTTTTTGAGAAGGAGTCTCCCTCCGTCACCCAGGCTGGAGTGCAATGGCGCGGTCTCAGCTCACTGCAACCTCTGCCTCCTGGGTTTAAGTGATTCTCCTGCCTCAGCCTCACGAGTAGCTGGGATTACAGGTGCCCACCACCACACCTGGCTAATTTTTTTGAGACACAGTCTCGCTCTGTTACCAGGTTGGAGTTCAGTGGCATGATCTTGGGTCTCTACAACCTCTGCCTCCTGGGCTCAAATAATTCTTCTGCCTCAGCCTCCCGAGTAGCTGGGACTACAGGTGCGCGCCACCATGCCCAGCTAATTTTTGTATTTTTAGTAGAGACAAGATTTCATCATGTTGGCCAGGATGGTCTTGATCTCTTGACCTCATGATCCATCTGCCTCAGCCTCCCAAAGTGCTGGGATTACAGGCGTGAGCCACTGCTCCTGGCCTAATTTTTCTATTTCTAGTAGAGACGGGCTGGTCTCAAACTCCTGACTTCGTGATCCGCCCGCCTCAGCCTCCAAAAGTGCTGGGATTATAAAGGCATGAGCCATTGCACCTGGCTTATTTTTATTTATTTATTTTTAGATAGGGTCTCACTCTGTTGCCCAGGGTGGAATACAGTGACTTGATCATGGTTCATTGCAACTTCCAACTCCTGGGTTCAAGGGATCCTCCTGCCTCAGCCTTCCTAGCAGCTGGGGCTAAAGGCACACACCACTACACTCAGCTAATTTTCTTACTTTTTTTGTAGAGATGGAGTCTTGCCATATTCCCCAGGCTGCCTCAAACTCCTGGATTCAAGCAATCCTCCTACCTTGGCCTCCCAAAGTGCTGACATTACGGATGTGAGCCACTGAACCCAGCCACACTCACCTTTGAGCATCTTGACGGCCACAGTGCTGGCTTGGTCAGGCTGGGCGGGGTCCATGCCAAAAGCCTCTGCACGTATTACCTGCCCAAAGCAGCCCTCGCCCAGGGGCTTCCCAAGCACCAGCCTGGAGATGGAGAAAGTGCATGCCTCAGACCTCCGAATCACTCCTGCTGAGGGTGGGTTGCAACCCGGTGCCCGTGTCCCCGTCCCCCCACAGCTCAGCGCACCTGTCCCGGGGGAACTCCCATAGTGGGTCGAGAGGTAGGTCTAGACTCACGGGGCCGGCAGGCAAGGCAGGGCCGCTGGAGGAGAGACGTACACCTCGTACCAGGGATAAGCTTGACTTGCCAGAGGAGCCTGACTCCAGGGAGAACTGCAAAGTGGGAGACTTGGTTCTGCCTGCTGGAGTCAGGCTGCAACACACAAGGTGGGGGATGTGCCCAGTACCTGTCGGGCCAGAGGGAAGCGGGACAACTTCTGCACAGTAGCAGGCTGGCGGGGGTGCCGGCTGTGGAGTGCCTGCCCTCGATACAGCCCAGCTAGCAGCAGGAGTACAGCCAAGGCCAGGGAGCCTGACACGTACAGGATGATGTCCGTATACCTGGCCTCAGGCGCTGCTGCCGTCCACGTGAGGTCCTCCTCTGCCCTCGCACATGAACACACACAGACAGACAAACTGGTCAGTGGCGAGACTGGCTGCCCCATGCGCCCCACTCAGGCCCTCCCAGCTCCCAACATGCATGGGGACACAAACGGAGGAAGCTGTAGTTATGCCCAATCCCAGGTTCCCATACCTCAGCAGAGGGTCACATGGACAGCCACACGTGGACAGGCACAGAGGAGGTGTCATACAGATCAAAAACACAAATCCACACACTGCCTCACAAGCCAGACCCCACAGACCAGCAGAGACTGACCACCTGACAGGCCACGGCCCCCACTGCTGGACCAGAGGGGCATCTTGCAGCATCTCCTGGCCCCTCAGGTGCTCACCTGGCAGCACCGTGAGCCAGGCTGACTGGTAGGAGAGGCCGATGGAATTGCCTGCGAGGCAGGTGTACTCGCCTGCGTCCTCAGCTGACACGTTCCGCAGGTACAGGACCTCCACCTCTGAGCTATTGATGTCTGCAGTCTGGGGAGGGGTACATATTCTAGGGTCACAGCAGGGCCTGGGGCCACACTGTGGCCAAGAGGGAAGCTGGGGACCCCCCAACCCCGGGTGGGAGAAGAGTGGGGCCCAGGCTGTAGCAGGGGCTGTACCTTTAGGACTTGCACATAGGGGAAGCCATCGGCCCCGAAGCTGCTGCCGTTGATGACAATGTGCTTCAGCCACTGGATGTGGGGCTGGGCATCGCTGTACACCTTGCACAGCAGCTCCACGTCACTGCCTACCACGGCTGTGGTGTTGGCCGGGAGCCCAGCCTGTAGGATGGGCCGGTGCGGGGAGCGTTCTGGGGACCAGGCGAGGTAGTCAACCCTGATTACTGGCATCCATAGAAGCACCGTTTGCCTCCCTCCAGCCTTCCTCATGTTCAAGGGAGGGACCTTTCTGCAGCTTCTTGTCCTGCTTACCCTGCTTAAACCTCCCCTGGCTCCCCATTGCTTCAGGTCAAGGATGACATCTCAGCCTAGCATTCAAAACCCTCGACCACCTGGCTTTCCACATAAATGCCACTCCCTAGGTATAGGCTGGCCTGCAAGTGCAAGGCATTCATTATACTTAGGCCCTCAGCTCAGGCTGTGCCCTCTGCCTGGATGTCCTTCTCCCTTTTCCTCTTGGCAGACCCCTGCTCCTCCAGTGCCACACTAACCCCTGTGCTTTCCCCTGACCCACCCGGTCACTGAGCTGCTTGACTCATCTGAGTCTAACCTGCCTGCCAGGCTAGGCCCCACCAGAGGGCACAACTGAGCCCAAGACAGATCGGCCTCCCCCATTCCCTGCCCCACGCTCACCCAGCACATCTAGCAGGTAGCTGTAGCGGATGCTGCCCACAGCATTCTCCACCAGGCAGGTGTACGTGCCGCGGTCCGAGGGCACCACGCTCTCCATCACGAGGCTCCAGTGCTGGTGGCGTAGCTGCAGGCAGAGGGAGTGTGCCAGTGGGACCAGCAGACCACGTCCACCAAGCGGGGCCAGGGGACCAGGAGGCTAGATCCTCATCCCACCCAAGGGCTCTTCTCAAGCTCTCTAGGCCCCGAGGACAACAGGCCCAGGCCAAGGACTATGGGACAAAGGAGAAAGCTCCCCAAAGTGCCCGAGCCTTGGGTCTTTTGAGTTTTAGCTCTCCCTCTCCCTCGCTGTGCCACTCTAAGCCAGCCCTTGCCTTTGCTGAGACTCAGTTGCCTCATGATAGCATGGAGCTGACCCTGTAGGGTCTCATCAAGATGATGAGATGCTAAGGCTTATTGATACCATACCAGTCAGTGATTCTTCTTACTTTACAAATGAAGTTGCTGAGGCTGAGGGGTTAAGTCACTTGTCAGAGAGTGGCAGAAGAGGAACTTGAACCAGAGCTGGTCAAGTCCACAGTCTAGGGCTCCTTCCGGGGTCCCGCAATTGCTTTCCTCATTCACCTTATTTATAGGTATGCTTGTAGGTATGAGGGGACTGATGAAGGAATGAAAATGGGGGAGCAGAAGGTCTTCGAATCCAGAGACTCACCCGAATGCCTCCAATGCGATTCTCCCCGTGAAAGGCCTGTCCATCCTTAAGCCAGCGGATAGTGGGCATGGGGTTGCCTGCAGCTGGACAGCGGAACTTGACGGTGTTCCCGGCAGGTACCGCATGCAGTTTCTTCTCCATGCGCTGGGGGTGTGTCCAGTAGGGTGCTGGGGTCGAGGGGAAGGCCCTTAGAATGACTGCGTTCCTACACAGGCCTCTTCTCAGTGACCAGATGAGCAGTGCGGATGCAAGTCCTTGAAGATTTATACTGACCTTGCTGGGGGTAAATGTGCCCATTCGAGGAGTCCCTAAGGGATTTGGGGTCCTCATCATCATTGCTGGAGGTCAAGGAGTCTATATGAGGGACAGAGGGAGGTGTCTGAGGTCCAAGAAGGGCAGGTCTCTTCCTAGGCATCCCTTAACTCCCTGCTAGAGTCTCTTACCATCTATAACCAAGGTGAGATTCTGTAGGACGATCATGGAGCCTCGTGCCAGGCAGAGGTAGCGGCCAGCATCCTCAGGTAGGAAGCTGGCAATCTCTAGGCGGCCTCTCCAGCCCCGTACACGGCCAGCAGGTGCCAGGCGACTGCCCTCCTTGTACCAGTGGCCACCATGCTCAGCTTGCCCACAGCACAGCTGCACAGGCTGCCCAAGGGCTACTGTCAGCTCCTGCTCTTGCTGTTGCAGGCTGGGAGCCAGGCAGGGCTCTGTGGGCAGAGGGCAGAGGTCAGCAGACCCTGCAGCCCCAACCAAGGCAGCCTCCTGCATACAGAGAACACGCCGCATATGCAGGGCACAAGCACTTCGCAATGCATGCTGGAGGGGCCAGCATCCTTGACGCTCAACGTGACCACATGCTGTGGATGCCACACCCAGGGCAAATGCCACACTCTTGGGGCATGTCACACAGACAGTATTTAGTGCACATGCCACTGCCCAAGACACACACACACACACACACACACACACACACACACGGCACATGCCATTGGTGCCACATACAGGGCTCATGCTACACCTCTGGGCATATCACACTCATAATGCATATACCACACATGCTGCCTGGACCTTCTAGGTCACACATCCAGTGCACAAAATACACACACACACACACACACACACACACACACACACACAGGCAAGGAGCTCACCACCTGCTCTGCAGCCCAGCTCAGAGCCCTGCGCCCTGCAAGGCCAGTCCTCTCTTGCAGCCACAGAGATAGATGGATGCTTGCTGGAAGCCAGGCACTGACTGAGTCTCAGTGATTGGGCCCTGCCCTGCTGCCACCTTCTCAGGGCCTGGGCAAGGATCCTTTCCAGCTTTACTCAGCCCAGCAGCCCCCTCCTGATGCCCACTCTTCCCACCCCTGCCACCCTCTCCCACCTCAGAAGCCATACCCAGCTCCACTTCCTCAGAGACCTCCAGGGACAAGGCTGGAGGCAGAGGCACACTCAGCAGGAACCCCAACAGGACCAACAGCAGCCGCATCTCCTTCCCACGGCTCTCAGGGATCCAGGCTGGACTTCCCAACAGCTGCCTTCCTAAAACGGGGAGGGAGGGAAAAGAGCTGCTGCTACACGTGCACCTTTGTGGGTGCTTTTCCTTTATTTCGCAGATGAGGAAACCAAGACAGGAAGTGGTCAGCAGATGTGTCCAAGTCCCTGGCCAGGCTGTGGCAGTGCAGACTGGAACCAGCTCTGCTGTGGCCAGAGCCCAAGGCCTCCCCACAGTAGGTTGTGCAAGGGGGCTGGGCTGGGCTTCCTGCTTTCCGTGAGTCCTGCTGGGACCCTGGCACACGTTCACAGAAAGCAGTTTTGGGATTCTTTTCTCAGAGGGAAGTAGAGAACGGAGATATCTTCTGCATGCTCTTGGCACACATAATTTATTTCTTGCTGAATAAATGAATTGATGGCCAAAGAGCCAAAAAAGAAAGTGAAAAATAATACAACGCCAAACTTCAGCATCTGGATGTTATCTGATCTGATTCCTGCTCCTTACAGCATTACTGACATTTCCAGGGCTGGGTGCTCACAAGGCAGTCCCTTCTGTGGCAAGCAGGACCACATCCCTGGATACCCCTGCTTGTTATGCCCCAACTCCCTCTGAGGCATGCATGGTTTTGTAAAGAATATAGACCCTAATTATCCATCCACTCTAGCCCAGTTCAAATCCTGACTCTTACCAACTTGTAACTCCTTGCCTCTGTCCCTCTCTGGGCTACTATCCTCATAGGAATGCTTTCAGGATAAAAGAGATAAGATAATGTGCGTTGGAACTGGGCACACAGAGTATTGGAATGTTCTCCTCCCTATGCCTGGCCCTAGAACTGTTCACCTATTGCTCTGGCTCTGCCCTCAGCCAGTCGCCTCTGGTTCGGGTGCTGTTCCTCTCAGGCGTGATGTACACATACCCCAGCTGGCTATCCTTTTCCAGATGCTACGAAGGACACTTCTGTTCCCCAAAATGGAACGCTCAGAACTGAGTCTCAGCTGGGACAAAGGAATATGGTGACCACTGTAGTCCTAGGGGCCTACAGGTGGCACTGGCATCTCTGGATTTACCCTCTGTGGGAAGCCCATTACACCTCCTTTTCCTTGGTCACTGCCACCTCACATCCAGTCCGTCTGGCTTCCCCTGCCCCTACTCAGGGCAGGTCATGGTCATCCCTTGCATAGGCCTTTGGAAACATCCTCTCCCGGGGCTCTTCAACCTTCATCTTCCAGCAGAGTTTTAAAAAACTTTGTCTGCCATGTCGTGCCCCCAGATTGCAAGCCCTTAATGGCTACCTGTGCCCAGCAGGATCCAGCTCAACATCCTAGGCTCTCCTCTCTACCACTGCCTATCTCTTTAGTCACACAGTCTGCCCCTTCAGGATCCCTGAAACCACTGGCTTTCAAAACTGGGCACATATGCTCTCTTGCCCATCCCTCTGTGCCCTTCATTCCCCTTCTCTACCTGCCTCAAGATACTTCTGTCTCTGATCCCACCTCAACTCCCAAATCCATCCAGTCGGCTCCTCCTTGGTAAAACTCCCTACAAAGCTCGGCTTGGCAGGGAGGGCAGCTCTTTGGGTACACAGCTTGGGCTGGGAGTAGGTGGGGAGGCCCGGGGGTTTTATTCCCACCCAGGTCGAGTCACCCGTGGCTGCTGACCGCTGACCAAACATCCGGCACGTGGGAACGGAGGGCCAGCCTTAGGCATCAGACAGTTCTGGGTTCTTATCTAGCCTCCCCCACATGCGCTGGAGGCCCCCGGGCAGTAAGAGACTGAACCTTTCGGGGCCTCGGCTCCCTCATCTCTGCCGCGGGTGCGAAGACAGCCTAGCGGACGAGGGACAAGCGCGCTTGTCTTTCCCTACCCCTGCCGGCTCAGTCTTGGGGGAGGTGCAAATCAGCGGGTCCCGAGGGTAGCTGCACAGTGCCTGCCCGCCCCCGCCTCGGTGGGCAATGAGTAACCAGCTCCGCGGCCGGGGTGCTCTTTGGACGGAACGGGACAAAAGGCCCTGTGTGCGCTGCGGGTTACTGATTTACCGCCCCCTCCACCTCCTGCTGCCCGGCGGACGCCCAGGTCCCCAGCACCGGGAGGGGCAGTCCCCGCAGCCCCGCCGCCGCTCGCCCCCTGGCGGCTGGGAGCGCAGCCCGGGCTCGCAAACGTTCCGGCTCACCTCGAGGCAGCGTGACTCCGTGCCTAGCAAAGGGTCCAGCTCACCTGGCTCCTCCGCCGCCTCACTCCTAGCTTCAGCCCGCCGCGACCCCTGCACACGGCAGGGTCCGCAGACAGCCTGAGCCCTCCTCCGCCGGGGGCCAGGAATGTACCCGCGACGGCGGCGTGGCCGCGGGCGGCCCACCTCCTGCCCCGCCCCTCGGTCCCGCCCCTGCTTCCCCGCCCACCTCCTGCCACGCCCCCATCGGGCCTGTCCCGCCTGGACCAGCTAGAGCCGGAGAGAGGCGCAGCCAGGGGTGGCCCAGAGCCCCGCCCCCCTGGAGCCCCGCCCCCGACCCGGTCAGCCCACTCCCGGGACCCCGCCCCAGCCTAGACACACCCCGTACAAACGCTCCATTCAGGCTCCGCCTCTTTTGCCCTACCCAGGCGCCAGGCCAGGCTTCCAAATTCTAGTCCACTACCCACCTCTACTCCTTGCTCTTCATCCCTCAGGGAATGCCTGGCTCCCCTGTCTTCTGCGCAACCTTCGGAGTGATACTTACAACACAAATCTGACTGTGTCAACCACTCCCTTAAATTTTGCTATAGCTTCCCATAGCTATTTATACATAGATTATTCCATGACCCAAGTCTCCTGGCTCCTACTTTACTACCCCTGTGCAGTTTCACGTACCATTCCCTCTTCCTGGAATGCCCCTTGGTATGGTTAATTTCATATTATTCTCAGCTCACTTCCTCCAGGAAGCCCTCTGAACTTGCAGGCTCCCCTTAGATGACTGTGAGGATGGAGAAAGAAACAGAGTGAAGTGGTTCACAGCGCAGACTGCAGGGCTGGACATCATAGGCTCAAATCTCAGCACCATCACACAAGGCCTTGGTCTTCACTGTCTTTTCAGTAAAACAGGCAAATGATAGGATCACCCTCAAGAAGTTGTTGCAAAAAGTGACACGTCAGCAGTATGTGTAAGCCTGGCATGCTCCGCTTGCTTTGTAATATCAGCTGTAATTATTTAGGACCTGTTATTTCTTCGTCATACTTGCCAGAATGGTAACTGAACAGTGAATTATGTAAATAGCTGTGGAATGGTTGGGCACAGTGGCGGGTGCCTGTAGTGCTAGCTACTAGGAGGCTGAGGTAGGAGGATCGCTTGAATTCAGGAGTTTGAGACCAGCCCTGGCGACATAGTTGCCCTGCCTCTATTTTTCAATAGAGGAACTGCACCTGCAGACCTCACCAGTATAGTTCCAATGTCTGGCATACAGTAGGTGCTCCCAGATAGCTCCGTGCCCACCCAGCTGACTTACTACAGGTAAGTAAGCACTTCTCTCCTGAGCATCTAGATTGGGGCTAAACTTGGAGCCAGGCAGCCTCTGATCTCTGTCCATCTCTCACCTGAATCTCAAGCCCTATGCTTCTCTTAAGGCATCTTGAGAAGAAAGGAAATGGGATGGGGGCACTTGTGGTCCCAGCTACCCGGGAGGCTGAGGCTGGAGGATTGCTTGAGCCCTGGAGGTTGAGGCAGCAGTGAGCCATGATCGCACCACTGCACTTCAGTCTGGGCAAGAGATTACAGAGCAAGACCCTATCTGAGGCTCTAGCTAATGGAGACCCTGCCTTAAGAAGCTACTTCCTTTCTCATTGTTATGCAGAGAAGTCTAGTTCTTTCCACCCTCACTCCCAAAGAGATAGTGGCATATCTTTGCATAACTCTAAGGCCCATTAAGGCAACTTAAAAAAATTTTTTTAAGAAAAAGAATGATCTCCTCCCCAAAATAAATCAGAAAGTAATTGGGACCAGGTGTGGTGGCTCATGCCTATAATCCCAGCATTGTGGAAGGCTGAGGTGGGAGGATTGCTTGAACTCAGGAGTTCGAGGCCGGCCTGGGCCACATAGCGAGCTCTCATCTCTATTAAAAACATATGTATATTGGCCCTGTGCGGTGGCTCATGCCTGTAATCCCAACACTTTGGGATGCCAAGGCCGGCAGATCACCTGAGGTCGGGAGTTTGAGACCAGCCTGACCAACAGGGAGAAACCTTGTCTCTACTAAAAATACAAAAACTTGGCCGGGGGTGGTGGCTCAGGCCTGTAATCCTAGCACTTTGGGAGGCCAACGTGGGCAGATCATGAGGTCAGGAGTTCAAGACCAGCCTGACCAATATAGTGAAACCCCGTCTCTACTACAAAATACAAAAAAATTAGCTGGGCATGGTAGTGTGTGCCTCTAGTCCCAGTTACTCTGAAGGCTGAGGCAGGAGAATCGCTTGAACCCAGGAGGTGGAGGTTGCAGTGAGCCAAGATCGCATCACTGCACTCCAGCTTGGGCAACAATGTGAGACTTTGTCTCAAAAAAAAAAAAAAAAATTAGCCAGGCATGGTGGTACATGCCTGTAATTCCAGCTACTCTGGAGGCTGAGGCAGGAGAGTCGCTTGAACTGGGGAGGCAGAGGTTGTAGTGAGTTGAGATAGCACCATTGTACTACATCCTGGGCAACAACAGCAAAACTCCATTTCAAAAAAAAAAAAGAAAAAAAAATACACACACACACACACACACACACACATACGTATATTATGAAAAATTTTTTTAAAAAATTGGTTATCTTTTAAAAACAGTTTGTCCTGATTTACTTCTCTAGGGTACTGCCTTGCTGGAGCTCCCAGGATAGATGAGGCTCTTGGCCCTGAGAGCTGCCTGTTCAGAGGAGACCTCGCCAGACCTCCCGGCCTCCTGGAGGGGTTCAACTTCCCGCCTCTGGCCGTCTGCTGGCTCCCCTTGTGAATGTGGTTGTGGGGGCAGGGAACAGGGTGAGCCGCCAGCTGGAGCTGGACCCCACATGACTTTCATTCACCTTCCAGGGCATTTCCTGAGTTTACGGGAGCCAAAGGCAAACTAAAAGTTTTCATAGCTCAGGTCTTGCAACCTCCTTGTCTCCTGAGATGCCCAAATCCCTCAGACAAGTAATCCTCTGATGTCCCTAGGATATGTTCCCCATATCCCTGGTCTGCCTCCTCTCCCTGCACTCATCACTCTCCACACTGACCCTCAGCAGAGGCTGGTGCTCTCTCACAAAGTCGTTCACTCATTTATTTGAATGATTATTTACTGAAGGTTCATTATGTAGCATCCACTGTTTTAAATACCGGGGATAAAGCCCTGACTTGGACTCTACTTTTTTTTTTTTTTTTTGAGATGGACTCTTAGGCCGGGCACGGTGGCTCAAGCCTGTAATCCCAGCACTTTGGGAGGCCGAGGCGGGCGGATCACGAGGTCAAGAGATCGAGACCATCTTGGCCAACATGGTGAAACCCCGTCTCTACTAAAAATACAAAAAAAAAATTAGCTGGGTGTGGTGGCATGTGCCTGTAGTCCCAGCTACCTGGGAGGCTGAGGCAGGAGAATTGCTTGAACCTGGGAGGCGGAGGTTGCAGTGAGCGAGATCGTGCCACTGCACTCCAGCCTGGCGCCTGGTGACAGAGTAGGACTCCGTCTCAAAATAAATAAATAAATAAATAAATTTAAAAAAAATGAGATGGAGTCTTGATCTGTCATCCAGGCTGGAGTGCAGTGGTGCAATCTTGGCTCACTGGAACCTCTGCCTTCTGGGTTCAATTGATTCTCCTGCCTCAGCCTCCTGAGTAGCTGGGATTACAGACGTGTACTAGCACACCTGGCTAATTTTTGCATTTTTAGTAGAGACGGGGTTTCACCATGTTGGCCAGGCTAGTCTCAAACTCCTGACCTCTAGTGATCTGTCCATGTCAGCCTCCCAAAATGCTGGGGATTACAGGTATGAGACACCTTGCCTGGCTTGGACCCTACTTCTACCCTTCAAGGAGCTGCTGACATTGTAGTGGCGATAGAGAGATAAGTAATCAGTTACAGCCCAGGAGACATGCTGAGCGAGTCAGGGAGAGCACCTAAGCCTTTCACACTGTCTCACTCTCTTGCTGACATGCAATCTTTCACCAGTCATATTTGCAGTCTCTTTCTCAAAGATATTCAGACACAGCCAGGCGCAGTGGCTCACGCCTATGATCAGAAGACATTGCCTGGTGCCACTTTGGGAGGCTGAGGCGGGCAGATCGCTTGAGGTCAGGAGTTTGAGACCAGCCTGGCCAACATGGTGAAACCCCATGTCTACTAAAAAGACAAAAATTAGCTGGTGTGGTGGCAGGTGCCTGTAATCCTAGCTACCGGGGAGGCTTTGAGGCAGGAGAATCAGTTAAACCTGGGAGGTGGAGGTTGCCTTGAGCTGAGATCACGCACTGCACTCCAGCCTGGGCAACACAGCAAGACCTCATCCCCAAAAAATAAACATAAAAAGACATTCAGACAGACAGACAGACAGACACACACACACACACACACACACACACTCTTGCGTAGCAGAGGCAAGAGCCTGCCACCCTAAGATCCTACTGTTAGCTTGCCTCTGCGTCAGTTTCTCCACCTAGAAAACGCTCATGCTCCAGCTTCTGTCTTCCTAGGAGTGTTGCGGGAGAGGAACATGTTACTGAGTCTGAGCTCCTGACTCCTGCGCTCTTGATGTGCGCCGGGTACCATGCGGGGTGCTGTACATGGATTATATCCTTCGATTCTTCCACCAAGCCAACTGGCATAGGACTCCTTAGCTCTGATTTGCAGGTGAAGAAACAAGCTCAGGGAGATGGAATGACTTCTTTGAGGTCATCTAGCAAGTGAACTGCAGAACTCCAACCCCTATCTTCTGGGGCAAAGATGGAGAGCTCGGGCTCATGCTCCAGAGAGTGGGATCGTTGATGCCACTGCATCAGATGGTTTCTGTCTCCATCCTTAACGGTGGCCTGGGAAGGTGGAGATTCACCCGAAGGTAAGTGCGTCAGGGAGGGAGGTACAGGGGTTGGGACTGGGCGCTGCACTCCTTGCTCTTTTAGCCAGCAGCCTTGAGGGGACACCCATGAAGCACCAGGCCCCAGGTAGGGATTTGCAGATTCTGTGCCTCTAGAATGCCAGGCTGGGCCAAGAGGATCTCCTGAGGCCAGGTCCCACCCCCCACCTGCCTGGGGGCAGAGTCGTTGGGAGGTGGAGAGGACAGACGTTGCCTGGTGCCAACGATGCTGCTCTTGGATGGCAGCCGGGCCCAGGGAACACTGGGGCTCTTGTACAGAAGGGCTGCTGCTAAAGCCAGCCCAACTCCTGCTCAGGCCCCACTCCAGCCTGGGCCTGGCCCTAACTCTGGACCCAGTCTTGTTCTTTTTTTTTTTCCCCAAGACGGAGTCTTGCTCTGTCGCCCAGGCTGGAGTGCAGTGGCGCAATCTTGGTTCACTGCAACCTCCACCTCCCGGGTTCAACCTGTTCTCCTGCCTCAGCCTCTCAAGTAGCTGGGAAGACAGGCATGCGCCACGATGCCCAGATGATCTTTGTAGTTTTTAGTAGAGACGGGGTTTCACCATCTTGGCCAGGCTGGTCTCGAACTCCTGACCTCAGGTGATCCACCCACCTTGGCCTCCCAAAGAAGTGCTGGTATTACAGGGGAGAGCCACCATGCCCAGCCCAGTCTTGTTCTTTCTTTCTTTCTTTAATTTTTTTTTTTTGAGACGGAGTCTCACCCTGTCGCCCAGGTTGGAGTGCTGTGGCACAATCTTGGCTCATTGCAACCTCTACCTCCTGGGTTCAAGCAATTCTCTTGCCTCAGCCTCCCGAGTGGCTGGGATTACAGCCATGCAACACCACACCTGGCTTAATTTATATTTAATTTTTTGTGATGGAGTTTCACTCTTGTTGCCCAGGCTGGAGTGCAGTGGCACGATCTTGGCTCACTGCAACCTCCACCTCCCGGGTTCAAGCAATTCTCCTGCCTCAGCCTCCTGAGTAGCTGGGATTATAGGTGTATGCCACCATACCTTGATAATTTTTGTATTTTTAGTAGAGACGGGGTTTTACCATGTTAGCAGGCTGGTCTCCTGACCTCAGGTGATCTGCCTGCCTCGGCCTCCCAAACTGCTGGGATTACAGGCATGAGCCACCATGCCCAGCTTCTTTCTCCATTTATTCTCCTTCCTCTTTTTCTTGCCCCCCACTCCTTTTCTTCTTCTTTCCTCCCTCTTCCTTCCTCTTCCCTTTTCTCCTCGTCTTCTTCGTCTTCTTTTTTTAAACAATTTTTATTTTGAGAACATTTTAAAATATAGAAAAAGTACACAGGGTCATACCATACTCAGCTGCTCAGAATTGACAATTGCTCATTACCATTTTTTTTAATTGAGACAGGGTCTCAGTATATTGCCCAGGCTGGTCTCGAACTCCTGGGTTCAAGCAATCTGCTAGTCTCGGTCTCCAAAGTGTTGGGATTACAGGTGTGAGCCACTGTGCCCAGCCCCCTTTACCATTCTTCTTTTTTTGAGACAGAGTCTTGCTCTGTCACCCAGGCCGGAGTACAGTGGCATGATCTCAGCTCACGGCAACCTCCGCCTCCCAGGTTCAAGCAATTCTCCTGCCTCAGCCTCCTGAGAAACTAGGACTACAGGCGCCCACCACCATGCCTGGGTAATTTTTTGCATTTTTAGTAGAGACGGGGTTTCACTATACTGGCCAGGCTGGTCTTGAACTCCTGACCTCGTGATTTGCCCAGCTTGGCCTCCCAAAGTGCTGGGATTACAGGCGTGAGCCACTGCGCCCGGCCCACATTACCATTCTTTTCCAACCCTTTTCTACCTTGGCTTCTCCACAGGCTCCAGGGAGGTCTAGCTTGGCTGGTCAAAACAGAGGTGACATTGATAGCAAGAGAGTGATTAAAGGTTGGGTGTCAGAGTCAGACAGATCTGGGTTTTTTTAGAGACCAAGTCTTACTCTGTTGCTCAGGCTGGAATGCAGTGGCACAATCTAGGCTCACTGCAACCTCCACTTCCTGGATTCAAGCGATTCTCCAGGCTCAGCCACCTGAGTAGCTGGGACTACAGGCATGCGCCACCATGTCCAGCTAATTTTTGTATTTTTAGTAGAGACAGGGTTTTGTTGTGTTGGCCAGAGTGGTCTTGAACTCCTGGCCACAAGAGATCCGCCAACCTTAGTCTCCCAAAATTCTGGATTACAGCCATGAGCCACCTTGACAGATCTGGATTTGAGTCCTGAAAACTATCTTTGTGGTCATGGACAAATCACTTAACCTCAAGCCTCAGTTTCATTTTCTGTGAAATGGGAACAATCCTTCTTCCATGAAGACTCAGTGTGATGATGCATGTCAAGAACAATGGCAATGCCTGGCACATAACCCATGCTCAGTGTACAATAGCCAATACGAATATTTGCAGCTATGGGCCTGGGACCCACCCGAAAGCACGGACAACACACTCCTGTGACCGAGAGGGAGAGACTGTGAGAATAACCCCTCCTCAGCCCTCAGTTCTCATTTCCCACCCGTCCTCAATTCTGGACACATCTGTCTCCAATTTACACTCTGCACTTGATCTTAGCCAAAAGTCCAAGAAGCTATCCAATATGTACTCTGAAAACAGCAAGGCTGTGAGCTGCAGGTTGCCCAGGGCATTTTTGTGGAGGCAGAGAGTTTAGAGCTGATGACAGCCTGGGAGAGCTCTAGGGAGGCCTCCAGACCACGGTGGATGGAAGGGAACCAGGGAGGAGGGATCTGAGTGATGTTAGTCCTGGCTAACCTCCCTCGGATCTAACTAACCTGGGCTAGTCCTGGGGCTTCCCAGAGTCTCAGTAGTACCCCCGGTCCCCTTATCCACCGATCCCAGATACTATAGACCTGTGGCCTGGCTTGCTAGGACAGGGGCTTTCAGGGTTTGTCGGACTCAGCTTTCTCTAGACTTGGGCCTACGAGCCTCCCACCCACTGGGTGCTGGCATGCACATTTGTTTAGAGGAGGGCCGACAGCTGGAAGTGGCAGAGGCTGGGCTGGAAGGGTGAGAGGGTTCGTAGTCTCCAGGGAAGCAGGAAACAAACTTGTGCCCTTCTCCACTTTGCCCAGAGCCCTCCTGGACCATGTAGGGTTTTGTTGGGGTGTGAATAACAGAAAACCTAAATGACCAGGGCTTAAACGAAACAGTGTACCATCTCTCACCTAGCCCCGAGTCTAGAGGTGGGTGTAGGTGAGTCTGAAGTCAGGGTTGAGGACTCGTCTGTTCTCCAGGTTTTTCTCTTATGGTTCCAAGACTGTGGCTTCAGCTGCTGCCATCATTTTGTGCTTGAGGCAGGAGGAAGGAAGAAGTTCCAGAGAGTTGAGATTCCACCCAGCAACTCTCAATATCATCTCCTTGGCCAGACTGTGACCCACCGCCACCCCTAACTGCAAATGAAGCCAGGAAGTATATTCATTCTGCTGAACACTTTGCCTCCCCTAACAAAATCAGGGGCTATCAAAAAGAAGCAGTGACCAGGTCCCAAAACAACTTTTTTTTTTTTGAGCCCAGGCTGGAGTACAGTGGCATGATCTCGGCTCACTGCAACCTCCACCTCTCAGGTTCAAGTGATTCTCCTGCCTCAGACTCACAAGTAGCTGGGACTACAGGTGTGAGCCACCATGCCCAGCTAATTTTTGTATCTTTAGTAGAGACAGGGTTTCACCATGTTGGCCAGGCTGGTCTCGAACTCCTGGCCTCAAGTGATCCACCCACCTCAGCCTCCCAAAGTGCTAGGATTACAGGTGTGAGCCACTGTGCCCAGCCAGCTTTCAATTTTTATTAGAGATGGGGTCTTGCTACATTGCCAGATGAGATTTGAATTGCTAGGTTTATGGGATCCTCCTGCCTCAGCCTCCCCATTAGCTGGGACTCCAGGCATGTGCCATTGTGCTGCCACTCCTCAGCTTTAACTACTCTTCCCCCACCATCCACTGGCACCCCCAGCTCCTCAGCCTGACATTCAGGGCCCTCTAGGACTGGCCTCTGCTGCTCTCTTCTGTCCCATCTCCAATCTCCCCCAAGACACCTGCTCTGTTTCACAGCTGCAGTGAGCTCCAGCCTCTGAGTGTGCCTGTCTCACACCGTGGTGTCTTTGCTCACGCTGCCCTTGTTGCTGAGGGTTCTTCCTCACTCCTGCCTATCTCCCCTCCCTGCTTTCTAGCCATTCCACCAGATGCCTGCCATTCAGCCTTCTGGACTCTTCTGAGGCATTCACTTTTCTTTTCTTTTTTTTTTTTTTTTTTGAGGTGGAGTCTCATTCTGTCACCCAGGCTGGAATGCAGTGGTGCAATCTTGGCTCACTGCAATCTCCACCTCCTGGGTTCAAACAATTCTCTTCCTGCCTTAGCCACCTGAGTAGCTGGGATTATAGGCGCCCACCACCAAACCTGTCTAATTTTTGTATTTTTAGTAGAGACGGGGTTTCACCATGTTGGCCAGGCTGGTCTCGATCTCCTGACCTCAGGTGATCAACGTGCCTCAGCCTCCCAAAGTGTTGGGATTACAAGCGTGAGCCACGGCGCCTGGCCAGTCATTCCCTTTTTTTGTTTTTTTGTTTTTTTGTTTTTTGAGGTGGAGTCTCATTCTGTCACCCAGGCTGGAATGCAGTGTTGCAATCTTGGCTCACTGCAACCTCCGCCTCCCAGGTTCGAGTGATTCTTCTGCCTCAGCCTCCCGAGTAGCTGGGACTGCAGGCACGTGCCATCATGCCTGGCTAATTTTTTTGTATTTTTAGTAGAGACGGGGTTTCATTGTGTTAGCCAGGTTGGTCTTGATCTCCTGACCTCGTGATCTGCCCACCTCGGCCTCCTAAAGTGCTGGGATTACAGGTGTGAGCCACCGTGCCTGGCCTCCCTTTTCTTTAAAATCCCTCCTGGCCACCCTGAACTGGACATCATCAAAACCCTTTCCCTGTCTCTGGTAATAGCCCGTCAATTTTTCTTTGATGTCCTGGTCCTCCCCTACTAGCAGTCCATGGGGGTTTGGATGAAACCAACACTCCTCCTTGGCTTTTCTGGTGGGCATGTGACGCAGACCTGGCTAATGAGAATACTCCATCTCCCATGCCATTGTGGTTAAGTCAGAGATGAGCATGTGACCACAGGAGGGCCAATGGGAGCCAGTCTAGATCTTTTACTGGAACAAACAAGAAGCCAACTCTGAGAAGTTGAGCTGTGAATAGGAATGCCTAGAGTTGCCTGGGAGAGCCTCTCTGTGAATGACAGCAATAAAGGAAACAAGAGGGCCAAGACCTGGAGTGCACCTGGATCCAGCCATTCCTGAAGCCATTCCTTCTTTAAACATTTCACCTATATGAACCAAATAATTTTTAATTTGATTAATCTTTTTTTCTTAAACATTTTATAAATAATAGCTCCTTTTCAGTAGAAAACCCTTCCTTTGTGTGTCCACTATCCTCTGTTGGATCTTTGGCCATAGTACTTATCTGTTTACATGGTGGCAAATTCATCCTGTTTTTACTGTTAATTGTTTAAAACTTTTTAATAAATTCCCACAGCTTTTAGGAAAAAGACCTGTATTAGTTATCCATTGCTGCATAACACATTACTTTGAAACTTAATGGCTTTGTGTAACAAATATTTGGCTGACTATTGGTGTTAAAGAAAAAAATTATTCAAAGATACTTGTTTTTATTTTTATTTATGTATTTTTCTTGAGATGGAGTCTTGCTCTGTTGCCCAAGCTGGAATGCAGTGGCGTGATCTCAGCTCACCACAACCTCTACCTCCTGGGTTCAAGCAATTCTCCAGCCTCGGCCTCCCAAGTAGCTGGGATTACAGGTGCCTGCCGCCATGCCCAGCTAAATTTTGTATTTTTAGTAGAGATGGGGTTTCACCATGTTGGCTGGGCTGGTCTCGAACTCCTGACCTCAAATGATCCGCCTACCTCAGCCTCCCAAAGTGCTGGGATTACAGGCATGAGCCACCGTGCTCGGCTCAATGACACTTGTTAAAGCACAGTAAAGACTTTATTTAGGACCATGGAGATAGTCACAGGGACCACTGCAATGGGATCTTGTAGAGGTGGAGGGAGATTGGGCTCCATTCTGAATACAGCATGGGTGAGTGGGAATTCTGAGCCAAGGAGCAGGATGGGGAGCAGTGGATGAAAAATGACTAAGAGGGAACATTGGGGGTAAGGGGATTCTGGCTAAACTGACCCAGACAGGATTCTTGCTGACAGGTCCATCAGCCATCACCTGGGGGATGGTGGAGGAGGAACCCAATCAGATATCGAGAATGGGCAGCAATTCTTGCTAAACTAGACTTAGCAGTTTCTTTGCTAAAACTGGATTTTACAAGGAAGTGCACAGATGGACCTAGGAGAAGGCTCAGAAGCCTAGGAGAAGGCTCAGAAGGCCAACCAAAGAACCTTTGTCATTGGTAGAAAACCTACACTTCCCTCAACAAGAGCCTCTTGGTAGGGCTGCTTGAGTGTTCCCACAACATATTTGCTGGTTTCCCTCAGAGCTGGTGATCCAAGAGAGAAATACGGAAGCTGCAATATCATTTTTTTTCTTTTTCTTTTAAATTTTTAAGTTTTATTTTTATTTATTTATTTATTTATTTTAAAGATGGTGTTTCACCATGATGGCCAGGTTGGTCTTGAACTCCTGACCTCAGGTGATCCACCCACGTCGGCCTCCCAAAGTGCTAGGATTACAGGCATGAGCCACCACGCCGGGCCTAAATTTTTTTTTTAAATGTATAGAGATGGGGTCTCGCTATATTGCCCAAGCTGGAGTGCAGTGGCTATTCACAGGCGTGATCCCACTACTGATCAGCACGGGAGATTTGACCTGCTCCGTTTCCGATCTGGGCTGGTTCATCCCTCCTTAGGCAACCTGGTGGTCCCCTGCTCCCGGGAGGTCACCATATTGATGCCGAACTTAGTGCGGACACCCGATCGGCATAGCACACTACAGCCCAGAACTCCTGGACTCAGGATATCCTCCAGCCTCAGCCTTCCGAGTAGCTGGGACTACAGGCACCCACCACCGCACCCGGCAGCTGCAATATCATTTATAACATACCCTCAGATGTCAGATTCTGGTCACTTCTGCCTTATTCTATTTGTTGAAAGTGACTCACAGCCAGGCACAGTGGC
The DNA here is from genome assembly GCA_963573385.1 of Cacajao melanocephalus. NCBI lineage: Eukaryota > Metazoa > Chordata > Mammalia > Primates > Pitheciidae > Cacajao > Cacajao melanocephalus. Next base: position 22,635 of record CAUYLG010070269.1, read on the forward strand.
TCACGCCTATAATCCCCAGCATTTTGGGATGCTGAGTGAGGAGGATTCCTTGAGCCTAGGAGTTTGAGAACACCTTGGGCAACAGAGTGAGACCCTCATCAAAAATATTAGCTGGGCTGGGGCCAGGTGCAGTGGCTCACACCTGTAATCCCAGCACTTTGGGAGGCCGAGGCAGGTGGATCACCTGAGGTCAGGAGTTCCAGGTCAGCCCGGCCAACATGCTGAAACCTGTCTCTACTAAAAGTACAAAAATTAGCCAGGTGTGGTGGCAGGCACCTGTGTTATGCAACAATGGATAACTAATACAGGTTGCAGTGAGCTGAGATCACGCCACTGCACTCCAGCCCGGGCAAGAAGAGGGAAACTCCATCTCAAAAAATAAAAATAAAAACGGCCGGGCGCCGTGGCTCACGCCTGTAATCCAAGCACTTCGGAGGCCAAGGCGGGCAGATCACCTGAGGTCGGGAGTTCAAGAGCAGCCTGACCAACATGGCGAAACCCTGTCTTTTTTTTTAATTTAAAAAAATAAAAATAAAAATAAAAACAAAAAACAAAACAAATAAAACATATATAATATAAATTATATATTTTATACATTATATAACATATATTATATAATATATATAATATGATATATATTATATATACAAATTATATAATATATAAATTATATAATATATAATATAGAAAAATATATAAATTGTATAATAT